>JACXGI010005235.1:0-18932 GCA_016801175.1 Esox masquinongy | reverse complement strand
TGATCGCCGGCTGATTCTTTAGTGTAATACTGCGGGTAATGGAATCGCCGATGACTAAAGTTTTCAGTTTTTCCAGGGCACCGGTAGAAAATGCCTGCCGATCATTCAAGACGGCTCGGGCCTTGACTCCGACTCCAGTGGGGAAAACCTGTTGAGAATCTCAGTCGGCTCTAGCAGCGACCCAGGTTTAACTGGTCGACGGCATTTCTTCCCAGTGACCAAGAGAAAGTTCTTGCCCGGCTGCAGGAGCTGTGTCGGGGGGCTAACAACACTGTCGTTTCTTCCTGGTGGCACAGACGCAGTTTTTTCCATTTCTACACTAATATAATCCTTGCCTGACATTTGCGTCTGAAGCCGAGCCTCTAACTCTGCTATCTTTACCTGAAGACGATAGTTCTCCTCCCTGTTGTAGCTACAACAATTACAGTGATAAGGCATAGTAATGGTACTTAGCTTCGGGTGTTCAGGGTGAGTAGTTCCGTTAATTATGTCCAAATAGAGTCCCGGTGTAGAAAAGTTGGGTAAAAAGTCAACAGATAAAAATATTGCATTGGTAAACTCTTAAAGTAGAATTTAACCAATTAGTTTATATAGAGTAAATTCGAAAAAGTTTGGCAGGTAGCCAGGTAGGTAACAGCAAGCAGCGTACTGCACAGAGGGAACACTGCCCTGTCAGTCTGCTGATGACACACTGATGACACACCTTACACGTTACATGTCATCGTTGGTTCAAATAAATAAATTAAAAAAACTTTAGACAAATATATTTCTACCGGTCCATCTACTTCTTGTGATATCAATGGTAGCCATTTTTGAGTCATACGGACACGAACAAGATTTCCTCCATTCTTTGCACACGCTCAACATTTACAAAAGTTTGGGATGTATAGAGGGAAGAATCATTTACTTTCATTTCAGTCATGTGCATCATAAGTAACATTTCTCTAAATAATTTTTTGAGGTATTCTCTCAAATACCCTACATCATCAGTTACCCATTATATCAATTAAGGGTTTCAGGAAACATATTTTAGACAGCCTGAGTGGAAGACAGATCTTCAGGTATGTTCAGCCAGAAAATCACGACTTTGTTTACCAGGCCCTGGTGGTCTTTGTTCTCCCTCAGCAGCGAATCAGAGATCTTGTTCAGGGTCTTACTGATGGAGGTTGCCTCTTTCAGCTCGTTTAGAAAAACCTCTGAAATTCCACGGATTCGAGGTAAGTCAACTTTAAGTTCCAAGGATTTCAAGGCTCTGGCCAACACGGGTATGAAACGATCAGTCCACAGTCGCTTGACGAGGACGTCAAGATGGTTGATATAATATTACTTAGGACTATCATAGAGGCACTGATGCTGCCACTGACTTCCATGGCCTGTAAGACAACCGTAGCAGTTTTCTTTTTTGTGCTCCTCAATCACAATCCCTAAAAGTGTTACAATGGAAGCCTTTATGGTGTTCACAAAAATCAGTCTACCATCAAAAACGTCCAAATCCAGGTTATAGGAAGGCAGATCAGGTGGCGGAGTAGGAGGCCACGTAACAGGCGAGTAAGACGTAGGACTGCTACACAGGTAGTTCACATGAGGAACTTACATCCCATTCCTGGTCTTGGGCATCTTCATCAAGCAATGGTGTAAACAATGTTTTAGGACTGCGCGTAATAGGCAGATAGGAGAGAGGTATTTTCCGAGGTTGTGATATGATGCGCGGGTTAGGTCTCCCGTCGGAGTCCTCTGGCATCAAGGAAACCATGGTTCTTTGAAACGATCTACTTTAGCCATGTCCTTTTATTGCTGCATCGGTCCTTTGACAGAGGGTGTGGCTTTTTAACCACAAAAACTTATCATGCTTGCTTCCGCATACATCCTGGTTTTAACTGGATCGTGTTCATATTGTCATCTGCTGCAAGACATCTCCTAAGTTTAACAACGCTCTGCCATTGTTGACTTTGTACATATAGCTCATCAATTCTCCGAAACATATCATTTTCCAGATCAACCCAAACGTTAACAGGTATCCTTACCTCTAACATTTTAACAATCTTTCCATTGTTTAGCTCAACAGAACGGGCTCAACAGAATCGAATTGAAGTAAATTTTTCCTCTGGATTTTTATTCTGCGCTGCATTTTCTCTGTGGAGCTCGGTACACCTTCCGAATCGATCTCCAATCAAGTGTCGCAAGTGTAGCCTCTCATACTTTGCTTCATTTCAGGACACACCACATGGCGTAAGACTTCCCAGTCGTTAATTTGGTACTCTACGCCACATGTTGCGTTTGTATATTCAGCTCCCATGGCTAAAGTGTACAACTTCACTTTAGAAGCCAGGTAATCAAACGCAAAGCTGACTATTTTTCCATCCACCATGTCATGCTGATCCGTCAGCTGCTTAAACGGAGGTATTTGGGGTTCTATACACATTAAGAAAACGCTTCTTTGGCTCATCATATATTTTTGGAACATATCTTTTTTTCGATCCTCTATTATATGAGGGGCTTTAGCTCCTAGTGGTTTACCCTTGTCGCGTTAGCGGCCGTACTGAAAACTCATTATACAAGATCCAACAGCCAATCAGGGCACGCCTGCCCCTATATAGGACCCGTGAGCCCAGAGAACGCCCTCCCTTTTTATTCAGCCTTGCTGAGTTCTTACTGACTACTCTATTGCTCTTCAGCCTGAGAATTTTTGCCGTTGACAGTCTTCAGATCGACGTCTCTACCATGAAGTTTTTAGCTGCTGCCTGCCATTGCGCCGACCTGTCGCCGGAAAAGGATTTGCACAGTTCATGCGTCTCCTGCCTGGGACCGGCTCACGCTCGCGAGGGTCTCACCGACCCCCCCCCGTCTTGCTCCTCCTGCGCTGCTTTGTCCCTCTCTAAACGTGTAGAGAGGGCAAACTTTTTCGAGGAAGAAGTGGACATCTCCGCCGTGCTGGACTCCAGTGGGGACGACGATGAGATGTCTGAGGATGAGGAGGAAGGTCCTACGCAGGGCCCGACTCCTCTGACTCAAAAGGACCCACTCCCTCCCCACGTGGGGTGTGGTGGCGGGTCTCCTGCTCCTCCCTCTCTCCAGGGAGAATTAGAGGACAACTTCTCCGCTGCCGCTTCCCTCCGCCCGCCCCCTCTCTGCGTGGAGTTTGCGGGCATGATCGAGAGGGCAGCTCTACGGATTCAGCTGCCCCTGCCTCCTCTGCCGACGCCGAAGGAACCTTCTGATATGTCCTTCGGCTCCTGGGCTGAACATGTCAAGCCGGTGGACTCCCGGTGCCTAAAGTCCGAGGTTTTAAGGCTTTCGCCGAGGGCTCCTGGTCCACTCCAGCTTCTGCCAGAGCTCCGGTGAAATCCTATGCCACTTTCACCAGGGTCGATGGTAGGCAGACTCCCATCAGCTCGGCCGTCCCTCCTCTGGAGCCCAAGTTGGCTGCACATTTCCTGCCTTCCCTAGTCTGGTCTGGTAAGAAGCCCGCCTTACCATCTACCAAGGACCGCTACACGGGGCAGCTATGGGACAAGACTTACGTCCTAGGATCACAGGTCCAGGCCACAGCGAACAACGTTGCTCACCTCGCGTCGGCAGCCTCCCATATTTTAGAGCGTTCACCTACGCCGTCATCACGTGGAAGGTAGCGAGATATCTTAAGGCTATCCTCCACCGGAACCAGGCACAGACAGTTTGCGCCGGGCGATCAGGGGCTACATCTGTGGTCGGACATCAACACCTTTGGCTGTCTCTGTCTTCCCTGCGCGATTCTGATCGCGCACACCTCCTCAACGCACCGTTATCCCAGGAGGGCTTATTTGGCGACGCTGTCCACACTGCCATCGCTTCTTTCGAGAAGACCAATGAGGGATGGAAGGAACTTTCCCGTCACGTCCCCCTAGCTGGCCGTGCTGCTCATTTGGCTTCATGACCCTCTACTCATCGCCCGGGTTCCTCCGCTAAACAACGTCAGCGCCGCCAAGCCTCTGCTGCCGCCTCAACTGCTGCCCTGGCTCCTCCTCTGGCTGCCATGGCTCCTGCTCCTCCTCCCGTGTGGCACAGACAACCTGCCCCCAGACTAGATACTCCGTGTCCGTCTAAGAAGCCCAGACCATCCTAAATAGGCGTGGAGCGGGCTGTGGGTGGCACCGTCATCCTCGCGGCCCCGGCGTCTCCCTCCCCCCGCAAGGTACGGGCCGAGTCTGACGGCGTTGCAGATCCGGCCCTCCAAACATTTTCCCGTTGGATATGAGCAGTGGCGCAATTGAGCAGCTTCTCCCTCACTCTTGCCCTGCAGCCTGCAGGTTTTCTAATAAGTACGCTTGTGCACGCTCTATTCCCTTCCCCTTTCAGTGTAGTGCTAAGAGCTGTGTTAGCAATGAACAGGGTAGTAAGTTTTCTCAGGGAGTTATAGGTAGAGTATAACTACTCTTTCCTCTTAACCCGCCATCTCCCATAGACTTAAGCACCAGCTAGCGGGTTCAGATACGTCTCTCACTCCGCTGCCGGCCGGTCTCGAGTGTACTCGTTCTAAGAATACAGTTCATTCGCCTTCAGCGGAATGTCCGCATATGCAAATGCCGGGGTCCTCTCTTTCCTGCCATTTGCGGGCTACCAAGCGTTCTGAAATTTCACAGGAGGTGATAGACATAACCGTGGTGGTTTCTCAATCTGCTTGCTATGACAGGCTCAAACACCAGTTAACGTCGTCGGCTTTTGCCCCTGTCTCGCTACCTGTTCTCACTGAGTCCCCGATCTTTGCCGGCGCTGCTCGGCGTCCCCTTGGCAACGCATCCTCACTCTGGGTGCAACATCCATGTATGCAAATGCTGGGTTCCTCTCGCCCTCAGATTCCTATGTGTGAGAGCGCTGTGCCTGTTGTACTGCGGGATGGACTAATGGTTAGTGCTGTCGTTCCGTGGACCCGAGTTCGCCTCCTGGCCCATATTCTCTTTTTTTCTCATCCCTTTCTCTCTCTGCCCTCCTTGGGCCGTGTCTCTTCCTCTCCAGTCGAGCTCGGCGGCGGTAGGGGCAGAGAGGGAATTCAAGCTTTTCCTGACCAACGCCCCTCAACTACAAGCTCTTCCTCTCACAGAGCGTTATTAGGAGTGGCATCATCACTGTACTATGTCAGTCTGTCTCGATCGAACGATCAGACAGTGTTATCTAATTCAGTTTCACTCAGCTCCCCCTCCCTTCTTGGGAATAGTGGAGATGGTGATGTCATTTCCCGACAGAGCGCTTGCTGTGAATTGGAAGAAGAGCGTTCCGAGACCAGCCCGGCAGGTTTCTTACCTGGGTCTGGTCATGGACACGAACGCAATGAGAGCGCACATTTCAGACACTTGGGCTCTCGATCTGCTCTCTGCCCTCAACCTATGCCACCCGCCCTGCAGGCATTCGGTTCGTGCCATCATGTCCCTCTTGGGCATGATGGCGGCAGCGCACGCAGTGGTGCCTCTGGGCTTACTGCACATGCGCAGCCTGCAGGCCTGGTTCGCTCGCCAACGGGTCGTCCCCGTGCGCCATCGGAACCGGACCGTATCTCTGCCAGCACACCTACAGGAGGTTTGGAATATTGGAGAGACCCCATGGTGCTCTCACAGGGTGCACCCCTGGGCAGAGTGTCAGACTGCGTTCAGGTTTTCACAGACGCCTCTCTCCACGGATGGGCGGTGTGTGTCAGGGTCAGGCTGTCGGAGGTGTGTGGCCTCCCAGCCCTCGTCACATCAACCTGTTGGAACTGGACACGGTCTTGCTGGTGCCGATGCACTTCTCGGACCTGGTCAAGGGCCACAATGTCCTGATTCGCTCAGACAATCGGGCCACGGACGCTTACATCAATCGCCAGGGGGGATCAGGTCTCCTGCTCTCCACCGGTTGGCGACTCATCTTTGGCTTTGGGTGCATGCCCACCTTCGCTCCCTAGCAGCGACTCACATTCCGGGTCATCTGAATGTGGGCGCGGACCTGATGTCTTGGGGAGGCCTCCATCACGACGAGTGGCGCCTCCACCCGGACATCGTCTCCCTCATCTGGCAGAGGTTTGGGGAAGCCCAGGTGGACCTATTTGTGTCCAGAAAGAACGCACATTGCCATCTGTGTTTCTCCCTGTCTCAGACAGATCACCCCCTCTGGGGGTGGACGCGTTTGCGCACCACCCTTGGCCTCGGGGTCTCCTTTACGCATTCCCCCGCAGCGCTGCATAGCACGTCTGCTAGCTCAGATCAAAGCGGAGGGGCTTCTGGTCATTCTGGTGGTTCCCGATCGCCCCGCGGCTATCTGGTATCCGGAGATGATCCAGTTGCTGGCGGGCCGCCCATGGGCGGTTCCGTCCAGGCAGGACGCACTGTCCCAAGCGGAGGGCTCGATTCTGCACCCTCCGTCGCTGGCAGGGACCCTCATGGTCTGGACCCTGAACGGGACAGGCTTTTGAATAGGGGTCTGTCCGCTGTGGTGGTCCGCACCGTCCACGGTGCTAGGGCTGCATCTATGTCCAAAATGTATTCCACTCGCTGGAATATGTTTGCGACGTGGTGCGCACGGAGGTCTTCTGACCCTTCATGTTGCCCTGTGGAGGAGATTCTGTCATTTTTGCAGTATCTCTTTGATATGGATAGGTCGCCCTCGACCTATCCATATCAAAGCACGGTTTTCAGCCACCCTCTCCTCCGCCGTTTCCTGTTGGGTACGCGCCGTCTGCGCCCGGTGGCCAGACTGGGCGCTCCGCAGTGGGACCTTGCTAAGGTGCTGGGCGCTCACTGTGAGCCTCCATTCGAGCCCTTACAGCAGTGTTCTCTTAAGTTGCTCTCTCTTAAGACTGCCTTGCTACTCACTTTGTGCTCTGCTAAGCGAGTGAGCTATCTCCGTGCGCTCTCTGTGCACCCAGGCTGTCTGGCTATCAGGGAGGACTTAGGCTGCGCTACGCTGAGACCTAACCCATCTTTCGTACCTAAGGTTATCACCAGCACTTTTCGATCTAGAGTTATCGAATTACAGGCCTTCTTCCCTCCTCTGCACATGCGTGAGGAGGACGAGAGGCTCCACTATTTAGCCCGGTATGCGCTCTCACTCTGTACGTGGAGCGCACCAGGTCTATCAGAAAGACGCCCCAGCTGTTTATCTGTTATTCAGATTCCCGGGTGGGTCGTCCGCTTTCTAAGCAGTGTCTCTCCCACTGGCTTTGTGACTGCATCACATTAGCCTATGAGACGTCTGGCTCTGTCGTTCCAGAGGCTCTCTGTGCACACTCCACACGTGTTGTGGCAGCCTCCTCTGCCCTGTTTCACGGGATCAGGGTAGATGACATTTGTCGTGGTCGTCTCCTTCGGCGTTTGTCCATTTCTATTTACTGGACGTCTATCCTGCATCCTTTGTTCATTCGGTTCTCGGCAAAATTGCCCGAGACCTCTGAACTATTCTATGGAATCTCCTGCTTTGTCTTCATTCAATCTCTGCTTAGACGCTACAGAAATCTGTGGCCTGCTTGGCTCAGGGGTATTGTCGCTACCCGCCAACACACTTGGCTCAGGTTTGCTTCATCCCTGGGGCTTCCCTCAATTTGTATTTTTTATTCTTTGTCCTTTTATTTATTCTCATGCCCCTCATCTCGTGATGTGTGGTGCGTGAGTTATTTGTTGTGCTTTATGTGGAACGAATACGTGTCCTTTGCGCTTGAGCTCAACATTCCTTCTTTCCCTTGGGTGGCTTATGTGTTCATAGGCCTGCACTTGGGGAGGATTTCCATCATTAACGCATTCGGTCATCCCTTTTCTGACCTCGTCAGCTATCGGGGATGTTTCGTCTTGGGGTTTTAGGGGACGGTTTCTGAACTGGACCCTGCGAGTCGTGCTGGTTTGGTCCAGCAGGGAGTACATCCTTGGCTCGCTCGCTCTGCCGTGAACCACTAGGAGCTAAAGCCCCTCTAGGGGGCGGAGCTCCACGACATATAACGTTAGTTACCAGGAATGTTACTCCGGTTATATGAGTGGAGTGGAGCCCTCTAGACCTGTTTCCCTGCCTTCCCACGGGTTATGCTGAATAAACTCTGGAGGGCGTTCTCTGGGCTCCCGGGTCCTATATAGGGGTAGGCGTGCCCTTTTTGGCTGTTGCATCTTGCATATTGAGTTTTCAATACGGCTGCTAACACGGCAAGGGTAAACCACTAGGAGCTAAAGTCCCTCTAGGGGGCGGAGCTCCACGACATATGACCGGAGTTACATTCCCGGTAACTAACATTCTGCTGCCTGTTTCGTAAGTCAGGGCTATCACAGGTGTATCGCTAAGCACAGATGCCATTATTGATCTTGAACTAAAAAATGAATTAAACTGCAAACCAGGAGGAAGCCTTCTTATTTATTTGGGACTCTCAGAGAATGAACCCCCGGAAACAACTGCTCAACCCCCCTTGCTCCGCTACTCAAGAAACCCATCACCCTCTCCTCACAGAGAAGGAAGCCCCGGAAAAACAACTGTTACCACTGCGGACATGAACGCATGGTCATACATTTTTATCCATTTTTCATAATCCTTTTGACCTCCCCTCTCATCCCACAGAATCACCTGCTCTACCCCTCCCACCTTAACCCACCTTGGTTGGTTTAACAACCAACCAATAACAAAACTACAAGAACAGAAGAACACAATTTCATATTACTGCACTAATTACTCATCATCTGTTAAGATAGTTTGCTTACGTTGAAAGTTAAACTCTCATAGAGTAGTTCATAAACAATTCTAACCACATCTCAGTTGATATATAATTACATCTGATTGTTTTGTCTCGGTACCACAATCAAATTCACTTTTGTTTAACACAAATGATTAAATACCTTATTGCAAATCAAAATATTTCACACCATCTTGAAGCTCAACTAACATAACTGTTATTTAACCTTAAATTACTCCACCAAATGTTGCATAGTGTCAGTTTCTCCTAAGCACTGACACATAAAAGACACTGTAATCCTGTCATAAAACATGACCCGCCCTTATGCCCTATCTCCACTGAGCTCACCTTGGAGTAGGCGGGGAGGGTCCTGATTAAAAGTCAGTGACCCAATCTTGATCTATAAACATGTTACACTTTTACACAAGGAAATAAAGAATCCAGATACAATTCCCATCTTTTTATACTCTTCAACTCCCGTCTGTACTAGATAAACTTTTTAAGTAACAGTTACAATTTTCTCTAAAAAACCTCTATTTTAAAGAAAGGCTCAACCCAGTGTGTCAATTTGGCTTTCAACCTATTTGATGTTTGACAGCTAACTGATGGTCGTAACCATTATGAAGGAACTGGATTTTGACCCTTTTAAGATTTTTAACAAAACCTAGTCTTGAAGAATTGACCCCTTATCAATTAGGGACACATTCTGCTCTGTTCTGGGGCCATCTCATATGACAGAGTGGTGTTAACTCGAGAAACAAGCCAGATAGGCAATAGCAAGCAAACCTTTTGTCCCAGCATTCACACCTTAAAGAAACATCTGTTAACCGTTAACATTCCAATGATTGCCTACTAGGACAGAAATTAAGTGGTAAGTAGGTATACATGTCTATCAAAAATAATGAAGAATCATTGAATATGTAAATAAACATGGAATTGACATTTTCTGGTTCCTTCAAGTCAAAACCAGAATAATGAACACAAAGTATTCAATGGCCAAAGTACTTCTTGATTAACCTTCTAAAGTTTGGAGAATTTCTCCAACTTTGATGCGTGTCTAGTTTATTCCAAATAGTTGCGGTCAGCCAAAACCAAAATCAAAACGTTCATGCGTATATCATGCATCGACATCTAGATTGTTCTAATTATTAACAATGGGGATGACT
This sequence comes from Esox masquinongy, assembly GCA_016801175.1. Classification (NCBI taxonomy): domain Eukaryota; kingdom Metazoa; phylum Chordata; class Actinopteri; order Esociformes; family Esocidae; genus Esox; species Esox masquinongy. The sequence goes on along the minus strand of JACXGI010005235.1, from coordinate 9,116 downwards.
TTAGGTCTCTACCCTCACTACAAGTCGGTTTCAAAACCATACATTTCAACATAAAAGCTATTGAGAGGAAAATACATTTAGCTTGCTCTTAACGGTTGATTATCCCAAAACTGAATATACTCGTGTTGGGGAAATTACCACAGGTGAGACCAGTCAGAACACTCAAATTTAACCCGTAGTAACAGGCTACTTTGATTTAATGGGAAAGGTTAGTAGAGGCCATCCCAGGGGGTCTGCCCCCCTTCCTGGAGCCCAGGACTTTACCCACTGCTGGTAGGCCATAAAGGCCAAATGGAATGTGTGAAGTGTTCATGAAACGTAAGTTTCCACACAATAAAACCTGACCTGGTCCCCAAACTATCTGTAGTAAGAGACGTCATGCTTTCAGCTTAGCCGATATCCTACGTTAACTGAAGATTCAGAGTTATTGTCCTACCCATCTAATATCGTTGCTGTTTGTAAAAATGTGCTTGTCTTATCAACACAGTAACAGTAGGGTGGAAAGTAAGAAACAGAAAATTCTCAAGAAAGGCTATGTTAACAAAAAACAGATGCATGATGTCACTAAAATCAAGGTACAATCAGTGAGTAATCCCAAGGGCACTCAATCTAGACCTCTAAACACTGTCGCATCAATCTACCTCATTTGTCCATTTGTCAGTTTACCATTTTAGAATTTAAACTCTATTAACAAGCATCAGGCGTTGGGTTTAAAACACAAGTACTATCCCAGTTATCATTGGTAAACACAAACAAAGAAAAACCACTATTTAACCAAAGTCAATTCCACATTTGAAATAGGACATGTAAATTTATCATGGGGAATAAATGTGCTTTGGCTATGTTACCCTCTTTTGCAGGCCGTGACTATATTGGATGCAAATCCAGTCTTCATGGAAAACAGCATAGTTTTCTTATAATTAAAGACTATCGCCATGTGGTTCATCATTCTACTACTTCATACAGGAGAGAGAAACACAATATTTCAACCTTTTGTAAGAAAGCGACAAGACTAAATTTTACCAAATTAGGAAATCATCATTGTACAAATTTCCAATTTATCACTCTGATTAAATTTAGGACATTATGCTTGTATATAATCCTAAAATATCAGACAAATATCACCACGTGTGCCAGCTAACAGCACAACACGCGAAAGCAAATTTCAATTTAGCGGAGTCGACGCTCAGGCAAAGGCCGAAAGAGTGAACCACATTAACGACGCAATGAATGCGTTCACCCAAGTGTACACTAAACAAAGCAAAACCTGGCGAATTTAAAAAACATCCAGGTTAACAACAATCTCGGTGAACGAGACCAAATATTTCACCAAAGAATACAGAATGCACCCAATCGGAACCCTCGTGCATGGGGAATACCAAAAGGGAAAATGCATTTACTAGGTCGACCACAACAAGATATTCACTGATGCCCGGGACTTAGGTCATGATCGTTTACAGATCAAGGACAATCGGTGCGCGCCCATATACAGCTTCATTAACTCTACTATTTGCCAAATCACAGGTTGTCTAACAACTTTGGCTTTTTACAGGAGCAATCCCTACTCCATTCTACAGCCTCTAAAATTGGTGGACATCAAGCCTGACAACATCCATGCGGCCTTCAGAGCGTAGCAAGTGGTCATACCCCACCACACAGATGCGCAACGGATGTAGCGCCTAAGCCATCGGTGCTCTTTCTACGTGGTTGCAAACCAACCTGAGGTCTGCTCACCGCTAGTCCAAGGGACCAAATCACCCCAACCTACAGTACAGGTTCTACTAGGGAGACACAGGGGCTCAATTCCCCTACTTTCGAAAAACAAACGAGACACCTTTCTCGCATTTCGCACAGACGTTAGCACAGAAACCCATTCCATCAATAGAGAACTGTTTAAAATCCTGCACGAAAATCAAACTGGCTGAAAAATTATGGAAGTGATACTTTAAACCCAATGTCCTGTCGAATGTCTAGTGGTAGCCATCATAAACATAGCGGTTAGGCAACCCTTGGCCTGCGGTGTCCTTGAAAATCAAACTGGCTGAAAATTGTCTTTAAAGTATCACTTCCATAATTCAGAATGCTCTCTATAACAGCTCTGTAGGGGTATGTGTTGCTTCTCTGACTAATTAAACGATCACCCAAGGAGACGTCCTCTTGTGAAAATAGGGTGGCCATCGGGTAGTTGATAACCCCAACAGGTGCTCCGGCATCAATATTAGTCCCATCCGGTTTAGTGACTTTTACACATAGGTACAGCAAAGTATTGTTCAGATCAATGTAATCGTCACCATTTCCAGCAATAAAGAACTCCAGAGGGGCTGCGTCTGATATTGCTGATAGGGTTGGCATTTCAACGTATGTATTTTTCTCAATAGATGTCTGTGTGAAGGGAACTATGAATAAATCCAACTTGGTTTTCATACATTCACCAGATATATGGTGTATGACTGCCATCTTTAAAAAAAAAAAAATCTGTCTTGCGGTGATCCCTTTGATTGTCCTCCGAGTGGTATGTTTTCCTTTAACTGCGCCTCTTGTTTTTGTCTCAATCTTGTGTTTTTTACTCTTTGGTAGGCTCCTCCTACCGGGTGGTTTCTTTCTAACACCTCAAGTCATAACCATCAATCCAGATCCATCCTGCTTTTTTTTGGAGAGCCATGACGTTGCTGACGACCTCCCCTACTATATTCCTCGCTACATTTTTCAAATGTGGTTTAGCGATTGAGAAACCATGCTTCAAGAAAGGTATAGCCATCCGGAAAAGCCCACGGACAAGGCCCCTTAGACCCGCCAGAATATCTGCAAGGAATGGGGCGTACCACCATTTACCTAGCTTTAAGCCTAATATCTGTTCCAACTTTGCACTAAATTTTAAACTAAAATAGGGCATGCCTTTTAGAAGCATTCTATTTTTAAATTCATCATACCCCACCCAAACGCCATGTGGTTTTAAAAAAATGTTGATCTCTGCCACTAGTTTTCCTAAGCCAATGTAATAACAGGTGGTGAGTTCATATTTCCAAGTTTTTGTCGTGTTTCGAGTCATGCAGTTCAAATGAGTTTTCACCCCATGTAAAAGTCTTCCACATATGCGGGTATTGGAATTCTATCAATTACACTTCCCAGTCCCCTTTCCAACCTATACCTTTGGCAAATTTTGTGGTATAGCTCGAACTCGAATTGTTTGGATAGATATGTCTCGATGAGTTACTAGGCAGCGTTATGTAGAAACCGTCGTCACCCACGCTGATCGCTGTTGCTGAAAATGACGTGGTTCAACAAATCCTAGTGTTTTTATCCTGTCTGTAGGTCAAGGACTTGTTCCGATGCTACCCAACTGTTGAATTTCTCAGGCCAACCAAGCCATTTTACAAGAATACATTTCTTCTCCTTTCAGTACTTTCTCATCCAGAACTGTTTCCACTTTAAAAGTTTTATACTTAGCCACGATTATTTTCAGTAATTCCTGTTCCTGTAATTCCTGTTCATAAGGTCCCAACGATCACATCACATCACCATCGTAATCTTTTATTTTATATACAGGTGGCACCCTAGGAATGCATTCCGTTATTGTAAAATATTCATCTGTGTACCCTTTTTCATAGTCCTTGGTAAACGCCCCTCTCAACTTTGAGAGACTCAAAGTATCTCCAACTCGGAACTTGTAACTTTGATTACCATTTCTCATCATTGTTGTACCAGACAGGTTCTTGAGTACTAGTCTAACATTTTCTTCACAAACGTCAACAGCCTTCATCTTAATAGACCGATGGTTGCTATGGTTGTAACCACGAACCAAATCTTGAATCACATCAACATAACGATGTGTGTTGGCAGCCGTGAGATACCGCCACATTTGCAATTTAATTGTTTTATGAAATCTCTCAATGAGAGATACTCGCTTTGACATCATTTCCTGTAGCAAAATATTTTATGTTGCACTTCTTCATTAACATTTCAAAATGTGAATTAAAAAACCCCTTTCACTTGTCCGTTTAGACTTTTTGGGGTGTTCTTCCTTCTTTTAATATGTCTTCAAATGCACGCTTCACCTCGATAGTGCTTTTATTTCTCAACACACAAACCCAGGCATATTTACTTAATACATCTATGCATGTTAACAAATTAATAGCTACAGGCCTGTGTAGGGTGTATGTATCCTGGGCCAATAGCCAATCATTTGCCACACCATTTTTCAGGATCTCCCCAGTTTTTTCCAAGTACGCTCTTTTCAAACCCTCTCTACCCACGTAAGCACCAGGGTTTGATGGGTCGTAGTAAATACTTTTCATAACCTGTTCAGACATCGTAGAGCATTGGGTCAATAATGAGAAACAATACTTGTTTAGCGTTGTTTTTGGAGTTACAAGTTTTTGGAGTTACACAATGTCCTGGAATTTCAGAAAAGAGACACAAACATTCAGATTTCTCTTGAGACAGTCTCTTTGGATTCATCACACCAACACTCAACTGCTTTGCATACAGCTTATACATTAAATGTACAGTATCCATGTATTCATCCCTATTCTCACTCAGTCTCTGACTTGAGTTTGTGCAGAAAGTTCTTTGCTGCCACATGAATTTCAGTCAGCCGTGCTTTGCATGCATTCAAAGCCTTGACCAGATTTGAGGTGTTTGCAGGAGCAGAGAAGCATGCAAAGTTCAGGAAATGCAAGAAGACCTTTCCCAAATTGCACTCTGGTTTATATCCTAAAACTAAAGTAGTGCGGGTTGTTTACTGAGTGAAGGGAAAACAGAACTAGTCCTGTAGAATAGACCCCTTACCCATTAGGGACACTTTCTGATCTGTTCTGGGGCCATCTCATAAGACATTGTGACGTTATTTAAAGGGTCAGTAAGCTGAGCAGTTAAAAGAAACCCCTACAGAAACATCTGTTAACCTTCAACATTCCCATGATAGCCTACTAAAACAGAAATTAAGTACATAGGTATAAATGGCTATATTAAATACTGAAGAATCATCGAATATGTAAATAAAGATAGAATTGTCATTTTTTGGTTCCTTCAGATTTGGAAAGATTAGCATTTCAGCCTTCTCAGCTGTCAGCCTGCTCCTCCTTTCATCAATAGTAATGGAAGCTGTACTGAAGAGCCTCTCACTCTCTACAATTGTTGAAGATGCACAGAGACATTTAGTTGCTGTAACAGCCATAGAGGGCAGTCTAGGTTGGTTGACTTTCCAGTACAGTAGGGGATTGTCTGAATGCATAATAGTTGGGTCGCTGATGTAGGCCTGCATTTCTATGCGTGAATTTGTGGTGGTTGATTCAGGGCCAGGTTCTACTGCGCTTTCCTCCAGGATTTCTTTAAAAACACTTCCAAGGATGCTCCTGCTTGGAGCCTCCACCCGTGGAGTTTTCTTTGTTGGCTCTGAGGTTGCTGATTCAGATGAGGTCCCACCTGCAGACTCTGTGGATTTTGACGTGGTCTGACTCCTCAACACTTCTTCCATCTTCCTTACCTCTGCCAATAATGCATCCTTTGCATGTCTTGAGATTTCTGCCTTTGTGAAGTACCTGGAACAATACAAATGCACATTTATAATATTTAAAATTAGCCCAACCTTATCAATTGATTAATCCTATTGTGAAGGCTGATGCTTGATATGAAATACCAATATCGACCAGTAGAAATTACGAATAGTTATTAGATGTGCAAAAGTAAAAATTACACACACACACACACACAGTTTTACATTTACACCATTTAGCAGACATTTATCCAAAGCTAATAAGTGAATAAGCAAACAACCTTTTTAGAATTACAGCAGAATGCAATTATTGCATTACAGCATCTAATTACAGTATCAGGGCTAACATACATTACCAATACATCATTTAATCCCTAAAAATAATTCCTAACAACCTAAATAATTAATTGCTTAATTTCTAAGAGCAGGAAAGTTTGTCAATGAGTGATTGTGTGTCTCACACACATACACACACACACATACACACACACATGCATGCAATAATCATATTTAGTAGAGCTAACAGACCCCACATACCTGTCTTAATATCTTTGATCCAGCAGTGTTGCAACTGCGTATAATGGCTCAGATTCCACATCTCTGAAACATCTGTTCACAGCCTCAAGGAGGGTGCCTTTAATGGTCTTAATTCCCTCATCGGCCTTGTTTTGTCGAGTGATAACGCGTTGGAGGACACCAACAATGGGGATGACATCAGATGCAGATGCAGATGAAGCGCTTACCTCCCTGGGTAACTCCTCAAAAGGAGCTAGAGCTGCGATGGTCTTTTCCAGTGGGGATGGTCTTTTCCAGTACCCCCCACTGGCTTGCAGTTAATGTGGCTGGCAGGTCGTACTCCGCTGTATACGCTCACAGGGCCTGTTTCTGTGCAATGAGGCTCTCGATCATGTAATATGTACTGTCCCACCACGTTCGTACATCTTGTTGCAGACACTTGGGCGGCATATTCAGCTCCACTTGAATGTCCTCCAAACGTGAATATGCAAGTGGGGAGTGCTTGAAGTTAACCACAATTCTTTTACCGATAGCCAGTACATCACTTATACTACGCTGTGATAGCAGTCCCTCATTCACAATGAGTTGCGGAGTATGCGTGAAGAATCCCAAACTGGCAACTCCAAGGAGGTTCATTGCTTTTATTACATTACAATGATGTGGACTTTCTTCTTCTCGATTTTCCATGCATTTAACACCTCCTTCGTTGCTGTAGCGATGGACTCTCCTGTGTGTGAGCCACGAGCTTAGCATCCAAAATTTGAATCTATCCACTGAGCTGTCAGACTTAGTAATAACATTGGACACACGTCTGAGCTCCAGATGTCGGTTGTGAAACTAACTATAGCAATGTTTTTCAAGGTTTTTGAAATGAATTCATACTTGTTTGGGATCGCCGTTTCGGAGATGATATGCCAGTTTGGAAACGTGTAGCAAGGCTCCAAATGTTCAATTAAGCGTTGAAAACCCATGTTTTCAACAACAGTAAGGGGTTGGTCATTCAGCACAATGAATTCAGTGACTTTATTCGTTGTCACCTTAGCTTTGTTACTGTCTGGAAGGTCGTTTCTCATGCTTCTGAACTGTTTGTAGTAATGTTTGTTGTTGCAGCACACTTTTCTTGGCACACGCTGCCTGTATAAACTCGGCATGCTCCTTTCCATAATGCTTTTGCAAGTGTTTAATCAAGTTTATAGTGTTGATGTCAAGATCCACCCTCTGTGATGTGTGTTTTCTTCTTTATGTGTCTGTCTGTTCTGATTGTCCTGGTTACGAGCGAGGGGACGTGACGTCATCTCCATGGGGTGATGCCGGTGCCCAGCTGTTCATCATCGGTGATTACGCACCTGTTCCTGGTTTGCCAATCGACCTCAGTACTTAGGAGGAGCCCTGACGTCCTGTCCCTGCCGGATCGTTAGTCTCATTTGTATGTTGACGCTCGTCCAGCTACGTTGTTACCAGTTTTTGCTCTGCTCTGTTTGCCTGTCTGTTGCCGTTCGTGTACTCATCCTGTTCTCTCGTTCTGCCTCAGGATTACCGTCTCATCTTTCACTAACCTGGATACATACCCTGAAGCCAGATCAGCCCACCACGCCGCGACCAACACTCACCTTCACGCTTCCTTGGGATTCCGGATCTGTCCTCACATCACCATCCATAACTGCCCCCTATTCGTTTCCTTGTTCTAACCTGTGTTCCATCAATAAAACACCACCTCATTTCTATTTTCTTGTGTCCAGTCTGCTTTTGGGTTCTGACCAGATCCCTGACAGTTGAAGTTTCCAACGCTGCTGCCACCCCTCGAAACACTCACATTGCATATATTGCACATCGCTGTTTTGCTTTTTTCTTCTTTGAGCTTAAAATAACTCCACACAGCTGACATGATGGTGTTGTTGGTAGGTCTCACTCACGTTCTAGCTAGCTACTGTCACGTCACGTGACACATTCTGCTAACCAGTTAGATAACGGATAATGGATACTTTACCATTAGTTAATTATTTTCTTCTAGACAATTTGTCAATTGTATGTTGTGGATATAGGGCCAATAACATACTAGTGGTGACAATTGGTTCAGGGTAGAAGGGTGGTGAACCCCCAGCCAAATGGGGCATGAGTGCACATTCATAACGGGGGCTGGTGTGCCTCATGACACGTCCCACGTGTGGTTCATCAGCAACCACCAGCCATTCTCATGGTGGTGTTTCCCGTGGGCTGTTGCCCAATCATGCAGTTTGGCGGTCCTCCTGTAACGGCTGGGGTGGCTGTTATTTGCTAGACTCCAGTCTTGAGTCTCGCGCTGAGGCAGCTACTAAGTCCTGCCGTTGGACTATGCTGCTGCTGTTGGTTCCTCACGGTTCTCCCCAGCCGTTGTTCCCCCCAGCCTCCATGGTCCAGATAAATGCGGAAAGAGCAATCCCGACGATGAAGGCAAGCAAGCAAGCAAGCAAGCAAGCAAGTTTATTTATATAGCACAATTCATACATCGAAGCAATTCAATGTGCTTTACAAAGAAAAATAAAATATAAAATATATAAAAATACAATAATATAAAAACAAATACTCAAATTAAAACATCAAAAAAAATGAAAACATCATAATAATAGAAATACAATAAGAAAACATAAAGATTAAACAAAAAGATTAGAAATGGGATAAAAACATAGGAAGCTATAAGGCTAAACAGTGTGGTTAAGTTTAAGTGCTCAGTCGTAGGCACGTGAAAAGAATAGTGTTTTTAACCTGGATTTAAAAATGGATACGTTTGGGGCACGTCTAAGATCTTCTGGTAGTTTATTCCAGTTGTGTACAGCATAAGTGCTAAACGCAGCTTCTCCATGTTTAGTTTGGGCTCTGGCCTCTCCTAGCTGACCAGTGTTCATGGATCTAATAGCCCTGCTCGGTTTCTATTCTTCAAACATATCAGAAATGTATTCGGGTCCTAAACCATTCAGAGATTTATAAACTAAAAGCACCACTTTGAAATTTATTCTGTAACTGACTGGAAGCCAATGTAAAGATTTAAGAACCGGAGTGATGTGCTCTGTTCTCTTGGTCCTGGTTAACATTCTAGCAGCAGCATTCTGAATGAGCTGCAGCTGTTTTA
>JACXGI010005234.1:25349-48413 GCA_016801175.1 Esox masquinongy | reverse complement strand
GTGTGTGTGTGTGTGTGTGTGTGTGTGTGTGTGTGTGTGTGGGGGGGGGGTGCTCAAGATGGTGACATGAGAGGTTGTGATATTTTCAGCGGAGGAAAAAATAGGGTTTTCTTACACAGTCTGAGAATTTGAAGTGCTGTTGCATTATACGTATATATGCATCCATTCGGTGATGAATTTTTGAAGTACAGTTTTTTTATCTTAGCCCCAGAAAGTAATATTTGACGATTTACACATACTACCTACCGTTAATTATCGAAAAGTTTAGTATTAAAGCTAGCTAATGTCTCCATACCAGACATGGAATCCGGGCTGATACAATCCAATGCTGAAATGATGGAAATTCAATCTTCCAAGGAAAAAAAGAGGCATTGCTGACATACATTCGTATGCCTGTGGTGCAAGAAAAGGAGGTGAATGTGATTCATATCCTAACACACCAAACAAGATGCAATGTAAGAAAAGTGAACCGTCGCTAAGTGGAATATGGGAAAATATTGTTCGCATACTTACTGCCAAAATACAAGAAAATGCTGACCACATCGTGGACAGGGTGAAAAAGAACTCTCTCAGCATAGTTAAACTGAAGAAAACAATTGACTTGACTGCTGAGGAGGCTCACATCCTCAAGCGCCAAAAAAAAACACTTTAATCGCAGGTGGTTTCCCAGGAGAAGTAAATTGTTGAATTGGAGTCAAAAGTAAATGAGACAGAATGTTACAGTTGGAGACGGAATCTTCACCTTTACGGAATCATTGAAAAAGCAAATGAAAACATCCAAGCAAATGTAAAGGAACTCTACAAAGTAATTGTACCGGAGGTTGATCAGGATTGGGTTACAAGCCCCTTGGATGTGGTACATCGGCTGGGTAATCTCAAATCTCGAGAGAACCATGTGCCTCGCCCTGTGATCATGAGATTCATTTCCAGATCGGCAAGGGATCTTGTTTGGAAAAGTTTGATGAAGAATGATTATTTAAAGAACAACAATTTGAGATTCAAAGAGGACCTGACTGCCTGTGATAAAGAAATTCGGAATCGTCTATGGCCGCTGACAGCGAGAGCAAGAAAACAGGGCAAATGTGCCTACTTCGCAGGAGACAACCGTTCAGGTTCACTCACCAAAGGTTTGATTCAAGATTGATTTTTTTTCACAAATGGTAAGAATATTCTTTGTGATTGTTAGGAATGTGCTCTGTTTGAGTCAATTTGTGATAGTAGGGACTTCCCACTGTTGCAAAAACACGATGGCAATTGATCTATCAGCAATGCATCTTTTTTTTTTCTTCTCACTTCAAAGCATTCTTATTTTGGACCTACTAACTTTATGGAGAACAGATTGACTTTACCAGGAATTGATAAAAGCACTAATGTTGTAAGAAAACCCTATTATTGTGAAGTTAAACAAGTTATAAATTGTTATAACCAGCCAATAAGTGAATGTCTATTTCTATTTTCTCTATTAATGCCAGGGGAATCTGTAATGTGTTGAAGAGGATTTGCAATGCAGCTTTGTGATAAAGGTACGTACCGTTTCCATTCATGAATTTGTACAATGCTAATAACGCTAATTCCCGACAGAGACAGAGTTGAATAATGGATTGTTTTAAAAAATAACTATGTGCCTGAAGGACCAACTGGTAGTAAGGGGACTGTCACCGAAATCTGATTTTTGGACGAACTATGCCTTTAAAACAAGGTGTGATTACCTTGATTCCCAAGCCCAATAAGGATAGCCTTTATATGGAGGATTGGAGACCAATTACTTTGTTGAATACTGATGAAGTTGTTTGCTCTTGTATTTGCTAATAGAATGAAACAATCCTTAAATTATATAACTGATAAAGAACAATCTGGGTCATCACATTAGTAATGATAAGATAAATATTAGATATGGTTGATTATAGTGACCTTATGACTGACGACAGCCTTTTTATGTTTATTGATTTCTACAAAGCTTTTGACACTGTAGAATATGTATTTATGTTCAAAGCAATACATTTTTTTGGGTTTAGCAATACGATTTTAAGAGTAGTCCAGACTTTATATAGTGGCTGTAATAGCTCTGTTAGGTTAGCTCATGGGACATCTGAAGATTTCATATTGGTAGTGGCATTAGGCAAGGTTGCTCAATTAGTCCACTCTTACTTTTATTGGTTACCCAAATTATGTCTCTTCATATAAAGAAGGGAAGGTTTTGAGGTATTACAGCACTTTCTACGGAACAATAAGGATATACAATTTAAAAATAAGTCACTTCTTTGTAATTGACCGCGTTTTAATCAGCCATTCCGTAACCAGTAGCTTAACCTGTAACGGGCAAGTGCTCTTCAGAATATTGTAACGTTAACGTTAATAATAAACATAATTTTCCTATAATTTATAATACTAGTCTACTAAATGGGATATGCATAATGACCGTTTTAATAAATGTGAGAAGATGAAACTTCACTCATCCCAAACAAACGTTGTCTATGCGGAGCTGCTCAAGTTAATTAGAAGAAACGTTAGAGTGATGGTAGATAGGACTGTAATATTTAAATGACTGTTATTCTTTAGTTATATACTGTTTTTCTCTGACTTATAGGATACTGATATCCACTATACTGTGGTCAACACAGCAACTCTGGGTTAGTAGGTTTCTTCCGACTTTCCGAGTTGGAATTCCGACATGAAGGGGCGTTCCAGTTGAAACTTCTGACCACCGAGTACAACTGGAACGCGCCATTACTCCGTTAAGGCTGCACTCACGATCCTGACACTTGTGCTTACGCGCTCCAAACGATAACTCCTGGATGATATTTCTTTGGGTGACCACAGAATCATGGCAGACAAAAAAAGAAAGATCGACATAAGGACATTTTTTTTTACAAAAAGAAGAAGCGTAAGTAGGACACACACTCACTGTAAGATTGTTGTGGTAGTCTAAGTCTACACTGTCGATGTAAATTTCAGCAAATCTCAAATTAACTAGCCTAGCAATGGAGCTAGGTCAAATGGGTCACCTGGAATCACAATCATCCGATAAGTTTTTTTTGGTTGGGGTCTTCTAGGCTATTTAATTATGACAAACGAATTTAGAACAAGAGAACATCTACTTTATTGCAAAAACTTAACTTTAAAAAACGACTTGCTAGCTAATCATCAGTAGCCAGCTTGTTGATAGGCTGGACAATAGAATGCATAGAAATTCACCCACTGAGGTAAAACGACCGAAGAACGCTGGCTGAGCTGGAATGCTAGCGCGAGGCCATAGCAATTGAATTGAAAAAATCCTTCACTGAGCCTCTTCTGGGATGAATGATGCTTACAATTCAATTTCCCCTAAAAGGCACCAACAAACCTATCCTTTTTTAGTTTACTATTACAATCGTTTCTTAGGATGAAATTGAAAAACAACTTTTAACAACGACGGCAAGCAGGGTTATTAATATAAATACTGCTGTTCAATTGTTTTAAAATGTTTTTCTAAATGTGGTTCTATTTAGATAAATCTTGCAGGTATCCTTTGTTATAAAATATCTTGCTATAATATTGTAACTGTAGTCTTGTAAACCGCAAATATGATCTGTGAATAAACTTTTGCCATATACAATGTATTATGTAATGTGGTGTGAACGCTGGTATGTGTGAATAGATGTGTGTTCCCGTCATCAAATAATACCTCAATTTTGTCCTTAAATTGACAGTAATGAAGTCAGCATTTCCCCTATAATAGTACAGGCTTGCCGCCAGGCCAATGGGAGTCCAAGATTGTTGCTGCTAAATTGTTAGGAAATCTGAGATTTTGACAGACCCAGAAATTCAAGGCTAAACACTGAAAGTTGTCCCTACCAATGTTCAAACCAAACCAACTCCGTTGCCTAAAGGTTTGACAGTTGATGGCAACACTCAACACTTGATGGCTGTAGTGTAGCTCCTACGAAAGCTGTTCAATATCCCCTCACCATTGTTTCGTAACTCCACCTCAAACTCTCCTCAAGACATGTGGCATAGCTCTGCTGCGCTCTTCTCAATTTCACGGTCTCCACCAAACTGCATCTTGCCTTGTACTCGTTTCCTGCCGGCGCCAACCACCTCCAAAACTTATCTTCCTCCAACCATTTTTCACTGAACTTGCATCTCCCCATCTTGGCTCATCCCTATCTAGCAACCACAGACAACAACGAAAAGATGACACGCAGCCAGACGTGAACGTCTGTAGCTAGCTAATGTAACGTAAAACACATATTAATGGCAGTGTCACTCACTGTCTAATACTAAGTTAATCAAACAAATACACGCTAATTAGATGTTTTACCTATCGTGCCACTGTGCGTGACAATTTTTCCATCAGCTTTAAACGCAAGTTAAATGCCTAAATTACAGGCACAGACACATATTGGAAATTTGGTGTAGTCCTATTTCAACAGTAGTGTGCCAAACAGGGAGGTGTTGATCTGAGTGTCTGTGTTCTCACCTCATCTATGACTTTGGCAAACTGCTGCAGAGTGGAGCTCATGACCTCATCATCGCTGCATAGAGGGAAACGCTGCAAAGAAGGCCAAAACTCAGTCCTAATCCATTTACATTCACATGTCAATCATTTAGCAGACACTCCCATCCAGAGAGACCTAGTCAGTGCTGTACATAAAAGTGATGTTCAAACCATAAGGGTTTCTTGGAAGATGCGTGAGAAAAAGCATTGTGAGCATTTCCTGACAGGGGACACCATCAGGTGACAAATAAAAAATACCATGATTGAAAGCAATGCATTTCTACATTTTAGTTGGTACTTTGTACCATGTAAAACATAGACTAACTGAAAGTTTCACGATAAATCTACACAAAAACAGCGTGTTGGCACTGTGAGAAAATAGGCTTACCTGTTTCTCATACTCCTTCAGAAGTTTTGAGGTAAGATGGGTAGCAGCACTCAACTCATTCTGTAAAAAGGATTTAAGTCGGTTTTGTCTAACTGTAGAACAATTTTACAATAAAGGTGTGTGTGTGTGTGTGTGTGTGTGAGCATGATTGCATTTTCGTACATTTGTAAAAGCCTGCACACTAACTGGCATGAAAATATCCCCAAGCTCACTGCTCACCTGGGCATCGTAGATTCTGTGCATGGCCTGGAAAAGCTGCTGAGAGTAACTGGATATAGCAGCAGCATCCTCCTCAAACACACCAAGCAGGGAACGCGTCTGGCAACAGAACAATGCAGAAAACATTCAGATTGGGTTTACAAAATGGACAAGACCATAGATGTCCATATCTTATGCAAAGGCTAACTTGGGACCACATCAATAGCTTTAACCATCCTCTGACCAATGTAATCATTCCACACCATATTAAAGGTGACCTCCTACAGAGCTACCATTCATCAATGAAGTGTGTAGAGCAAGAACAAAAAATGTATTCCCAGTAGCAATCTAGGCAGAAGGTAATACTACAAGTCAAGCAGATACAAATCCGAGCTATTTCAACGGGTAAAAGCTAGCGCCTGAGCAACATTCTGAAATTGTTCACGCATAGTATGTAATGCTGTTGTTGGTGTAGCTAGATTGCGATATGTTGCAGCTGATAGGTATTGGATGCCATCCATCATATTCACGTTAAAGTCTAATAAAAATCGAACATGTACTTCGTGTATGCGATGGTTTTCAATCTTAGTTGTCATAGACAACCCATAACGACCATTTATAAAGGGCCTAGTACAGTAGTTCCACACAGACACAGTAATAAATCCAGGCAGTGGACGTAGGTACAGTACAGTAGCCAGCCAGTTACTTCGTCCATAAACTGGGGAGGAAGTGGTACACCCTGCAAGAGTCTACCGGTAGCCAGCCAACTACAGCCAGGACAGTCACGTAGCTAGCAGCACTGTTTCGTTCATCATTAACTACGGTGCGATTTGTGCAATTAATTGTTTCACTAGAAAACCATGGCATTGCTTGGCGCGGAGCAAAGGCAAGGCCGGTTATAAAGTTGTACAAAAAAGTAATACCATTGACAGCTGTCCAAATATCACAAGTGAGATGTCACTTTTGATCCATGACAGCTCTAGCTGGATCGAATTAGCGTACAAAGACTAAAGAGAGCAAGCTAACAGGCTAAACAGGATATAGCGTGAGATGCATTACCTGCGGACTGTCCTCGAATGTCTCCTCTATCGGTAATTTATCTATTCCAGGCATAGCTATAGCTAGCTGTTTCGAATTGTAACAATGCAAAATGTAATCGCTCGATAAAAAACTAAATAGCTAGCTAGCTTATCAGTCCCACAGATTTTTTTCCCTTACAGATGCACAACAACCAAACAGCTCCTCCCTCATGCGGATATTCGCCGTTAGCTAGAATGGTTATGATTGGATTGAAATATTTTGCAAGAGTTTATTGGTTCTTTGGGCTGTGCAATGACAGACATTTTGGGTCAAAACAATCGTCGCCCATAAACTATTACCAGTCTTTTCATAACCTCTTGAAGGTAATGCTAATAAAAATCTGTGGTAATGCTGATAAACTGATAGTTACTTACATATGGATTAAAATTATTTTAACCCGTCTTACCAGTAATACCCTATGAGTTACTATATGGAGGACCATCCTGCCAATTCGAAATAATTTATAAATAATTAAATACACCCACACACACACACACGCACACGCACTAACAAGCAAATTAATAAATAAATGCACCCATCAATAGGCAAATAAATGATATAATAAATTCACATATGTATATAATTAGATAACTATATCACCCATTCTTGGGAATTGGGACAAATCATGCCCTACCAAAAAAAACTATAATTATTACTTATCAACACACTAATTCAATTTTTTTGTGATTTTTGTTTTTTTAAGGATCTGTATAAATGAAATAAATATAATTTATTAAATGTTTTGGTCACATTTCATTTTTTTTCAACTTGTAAATTTGACCTGTGCCAGAAAAGACCCTTGTCCCAGACAATAATTCACAACTTCAAACAATAAAAAATAAGTTAAAAGCCTTCAAAATCTAAAACTAACAATACCTACTGATAAAATAGGTGTAAAAATGTACTATTATAATCATCTTTGTTTTAAAATATATTTTTGATGAAAATATTGTCCCTTTAAAGTTGTGTCCCAGATTTTTGTCAACTGTCAGATTTCGACAAAAACAATTTAATCAAACATAAAAAGTTGTTCGCTATATCCTTACAGTAGGACCCTTGTATGACTTGCTGCTCAAGCACTGGTAAGCTTTCTTTTTTTTTTTTTATAAATTCATTAAATAATACTGCTATCAGGTGTGTCTCAACCATAACAGGTTAACTCCATTGCCCTTCTAAATCAAAACTAAGTAAGTATTATGGTGTAAAAAATTATATTTTGATTAGCATTAAGAGCATTCTGAGCAACTTAGAAAAATAAAATGTCAACTCACTACGACTACGCTGTGAAAGGAAAAAATAGAACATTTTATCAATTCTGTAAGACGTCACCTCCGTCAGATATTCCATCTTATGGAGTTGACATCTATGCTGACGGAGGTGACATAACACTCAGTTCTCTTTAATAATTGAATAATGTGTTTGTAATAAGTACTTTATTTTCAGTTAAGTTATTTAAATACCATTACTACATTAATCAAGAGTTTTGATGAATGCATATCAATGACTAAGAAGGCTGTTTACTTCAAAATGTTCCATGGACAAATGGTTAAACATAACCTCTCATTAGAGGTGAAGAGGGCCAGAAACATCAGGGCAAGGTCGTAATTATAATATACATTGGGATCGGGGGGGGGCATCCCCCCAATATTCCAATATTCTCAAAATGTCTCAAAATATTAATAAAATAAAAATGTGCTATGCTACGACAGGCAACCACGCACCGCCGTCCAAAATAATTATTAGCAAATGTAATCATAATCATAACTAAACTCAACAAATTGGCATTATTACTACAATTAGTTTTGCGTGTTGTTTGTCCAAGTGGTTTTACCGTACCTCAGCAGTACCCCGTTGCTGGAGTGCTTGAGTAGCCTAGGTAAAATCAAAAAATGTCAAACAGGGTACTGTCTCTCTATTTCATTATTTTCAATTGTATTAAAAAGTTGAATTTATTGCATACTCGTATAGTATACTGTATAGCTGTACTTGCTTATGGTAAATAGCATTATTAATGTTTGTTTGATTAAAGTGCAAGCTGATTGATTACAGTCAGCTTTAATTCACAGCGATTGTCATTATGAGCAAGAGGAAGGGTGGCAGTGACATTCGTCCGTTTTTTGGGCAACCTCAGAAAAGTTGAGAGCAGTGAGAAAATGTGTGCTGGTCAGATGACAGAACTATACAGTAGCACAAAAGAGTCTATGTTTTTATGTAATAATCATTACCATTCATATCAGAAATGGCCAGTAATCCATTCCTGAACCATGGCAAGAAACACCACTTGTTTACTGATAATATTAATTTCATGTTCACTCTGGTGTGTTCAGAGTAAAGAGAGAGAGCATGAGGATGCCGACAGGGCAGGGAGAGCAGGTGACATGGAGGTGAGTGAGAAAAGGAGCAAATATTGATGAGTCATCTGATATCGCCGTGTTGGTATTGTTCCTACAACATCATAATTAATGTTGGCACAACTGAGGTTAGGCTTAGGCGCAGGTGTCTTTTAGGTTAGATTTAGGCACAGGTGTCTCTGAGGTTGGGGTTAGGTCAAAGGGTGGAGGGCAGGGGAATATTCTGTCTTTGGACTGGGGTAACCAAATAACTACAGGTCAGTTGCAATGATGGTCCTGGAGCAACATTAATTATGGTGTCTTAGGAACAACATCAACACGGCGCTATCAGATTGTGCAAATATTGATGGTTAAGAGTCCTTTTTTAGGGGGTCTACGGGGGACCCGTAGACCCCCTGGCAGATTTAGTTCCCCCCAATGTTGACTCCATGGCTCCAGCCTTGCATCAGAGTATCAGAGAAAGAGAAAGGACAGGATAAATATTTAGCCAGGCAGAAATGTGGAAGAACTACAAGGGGAGAGAGACAGATGGAGAAAAGGGGTTGTAGAGGGGAAATAAAACAAGTAGGAGACATGACTGAGCAAGCAAGGAGATTAAAGAGGAGGACATGGAGATGTTCTCAGAGGAGGTAAAGAAAACGCAAGTAAGACATTCACACTCTGCAGATACATGTAGCAGACACACCACCAGGTAGTCCATTAGATGAGGGCCTTGATGAGCCAGGTGTTAGCAGACAGTCCCTTGCAGGAGAGAGAACCAGGAAAAGACAACGCAATTAAGAGAAATCAAGTCTTTAAAAAACAAGCTGCTGGGATTGGAGAGAGAGGGATAATCTTAGAAAAATGTAAAAATGAACAAAGCATGCATCCAAATCTGTATCATGAACTCTCCACAAACCATGACTGAGAAAATGATTAGATGATCAATTATGAGGACCCTTCTTTTTCACCATGCGTTGGAAAATTAGCTTCCGGCAAACAAACGCAAAACTCTACCCAGGAAATGAGCATTGACTTTATAAGGAGTAATTCTGAAAAAATATTGCATTCTCCAAGATCAAAGAGTTCGGAATATCTTATAAATCCCTAAACAAAAAACAAACCAAGGCAAATTTGAAACAATCAAAAAGAGAAGATTTATGTTTGAAATGGCTTTTTGTGTGCTTCCAGGTTTTTTATGTTTGTGTACTGTTTTGTGTTTTAAATGACATCAGCTCGTCAGTTGGCTGTCAACTCTGTAACTGAGTAGTGACCTCCATCAGACAGATTTTTATATTCATTAAATTTATGTTCATAAAGATTTATAAAATGAGTTAATCATTTTAATGTCAATGTCAATAAAAGGTTTCTATGGTACAGCTAATTTGTGTTCTTTGTGTTATAAATGATATTACATGTTGTTTATCACAAAGACAAATTACATTACCAACAGAAATTGTAAGTGGGGAACATTATAATGGTATTTATTTCATGAATAAAAGATATAAAACTTTTTAATTATACAGCAAACTAAATAATCTTGTATTTAATAGAACAAAAACCATAAAGACATTTCCTTCATGTTTATATTATTATACTTTATGTGCCTGAGCTGTCCTCAGCTGCAAAAAATGCTAATAAAAAAAAATGTAATCACCGGGAGGTTGTCCATTACAAGGTTTAATTGCCAAAACTTTGATCTTTTATAATATATTTTCCCAGCATAATGAAGAGTAAACTTTTTGGTCCCAATTCTGAAGATTGTGTGATATACACAAATATATAGATACAAAAAATAAATGGATGCAATAATACACACGTAATTGGATACATCATTATTTAAATGATAGATTTATTTTATTAATTCATTTCCTTATTCATTCATTTCTGTATTTCCTCCTCCAATATGATAATGCGATGTGTCTGCAAAACTTGTGTCTGGAATCTAACACGCTAATTGGTTAATCTTAGCAACAGTTGGATTGCATTTATCTCATGCTATGGTCTTGTGAATCCCCAAACATTAACAATAATAATGCTAGTTACGTTTTCTCTTCCGTATTACAAATTAAAGATGACATCTTTGACTACTCAGTCACAAATGTGTAGTAAAATCACAAAAAACAGAATGCGTACATAATTGTTTCGCTTCAAAGGTAGGCGGATATCATCATTTACAGGCATCTATTCTAAGCAGCTATGATGCTGCTAATATGTGGTGTTTGTAAATATAAATGTATATACATTCACACTTATGATACACTTTGTCATTATCATGAAATAGCATACATCTTTTATATCAGCTCTGTTGTTTTGTTGTAATTTAAAGACATGAATGTGAAATAGGCAAATCAAACAATCAATCAAATTTATTTATAAAGCCCTTTTTACATCAGCAGTTGTCACAAAGTGCTTTTACAAAACACCCGGCCTTAAACCCCAAGGAGCAAACAACAGTAGTGTTGAATTTCAGTGGCTACGAAAAACTCCCTAAGAAGGCCTAAGAAGTTTAGGTTACCTAAAACTGAAATGTAATCTACATTTCAGAGTTACATTTCAGAGTTAAAAGGCATTTTTTCAGGGGACATGTAATAGGTGAACAACTTAGAGCTGGTCTGCAGCAATAGAAATAAATTAAGCCTTGAAAGTTGATGCTAATGATGCGTATAGGTGTCTTAACTTATGTTGATTGCATACTCTGTTTGTATAAAAAAATAGTGTTGGAACAGACTGTGTTACTACCACTTCGTAAGTATTATTTGGACAGTATTGCTAAGATGGTAGTATATTGCTATCATAATGGTGAGAAAAAGGCTATTAACAAAGGAAGACAGACATAACCCTTAAAAGTGTAAGTCTTTCCATTAGAGAAATTGCAAAGAAAGCCAAGGTGTCAGTGAGTGCAGTCTGGAAGATTTTGAGCTGCAGGTTTGTCAGGTTGGTTGGCTGTAATCAAGCCATTGCTAAGATGGCAAAATAAGAAAATGAGGCTTGTCTGGGCCATGAAGCACCTCAAGTGGACTACTGAAGACTGGAAGAAGGTCTTATGGACCTATTAATCGAAGTTCATCATGCAGGGTTTATGATTTCAGTTCATCATGCAGGGTTTGTGTATGCGGTCGAGTAGGTAAAAGGATGGTTTCTAAGTGTGTGACATCACCGGTCAAACGGAGGAAGCATGGTTAGACAACTTCACCTCCTCCACCCTGATCCTGAACACTGGTGTTCCACAAGGCTGTGTGCCGAGCCCTCTCCTGTACTCTCTCTTCACCCACGACTGCGTTCTTGTACACTGTTCCAACATCATCGTCAAGTTTGCAGACGACACCACGGTGGTAGGCCTGATCAGTGACAATGACGAGTCAGCCTACAGGGAGCAGGTCGAGCGCCTGGCGGCATGATTCACTGACAACAACGTAGCCCTCAACGCAAAGAAAACCAAGAAGCTCATTGTGGATTACAGGAAGTCTAAAGGCTGCAGTCACACCCCAGTTCTCATCGATGGCACTGAGGTGGAGCGTGTGTCCAGCTTCAAATCCCTGGGTGTCCACATCTCTGAGGACCTCTCCTGGACCCTCAGCACCTGTATTTCTTGAGAAGGCTGAAGAAAGCCTGTCTGTCCTCCAAGATCCTTGTGAACTTTTACCGCTGCACAATTGAGAGCATTCTGACTAACTGCGCCACAGTGTGCTTTGGCTGTTGCTCCATAGTCAATCGGAAGGTCCTGCAACGGGTGGTGAAATCCACCCAGCACATCACTGGTGCCCAGCTTCCTGCCATCGTAGACCTCCAGCGCAAGTGGTGTCTGCGCAGGGTGTGTAGGTTCATCAGGGACCCTTCACATCCAGGCCACAAACTGTTTGCCCTCCTACCATTAGGCAGCCGGTACAGGTCTCTTTGTTCCCGCACCAGCAGTCTCAGGAACAGTTTCATTCCATCTAATGTAACCCTGCTAATGTGACCCAGAGAACTCGACATTGCAATTGGAAGTTTTCAGTTGTTACAGGTATGTGTCTACCTCGGGAACCTCACTGCTGCTATCCCTGCATTTCAGTTGCACATGCACCTTGCACATTCAATTTGCCTCTTTGCACATTTAAAATTGCCATCATGTTTGCATTTTTACATTTGTTACATATGCATGTCTACCTCGGGGACATCACTGCTGCTATCTCTGCATCCCAGTTGGACATGCTACCATAGTCCTTCAATTTGCCTCGATTGCACATCTAGAATGCCATTTAGAATTGCCATTTGTACCTGCACAACTATAATCCCACTTGTAACATACACTAAATACTTGTAATTTTCTGCCCTCCTCTATTTGCCTTAATTACACATTTAGTATTGCCATTTGTACTGCATTTGCCTTCATTGCACATCTATACATTCCAATTCTAACATACATTTTCTTATTACTTTCTGCCCTCTTCTATTTATACTTCTGGTTAGATGCTAACTGCATTTCGTTGTACTGTACTTGTACTGTTCAATGACAATAAAGTTGAATCTAGTCTAATCTAATCTAATAATGGTCATGGGACTCTTTTGCCGGATCCAGCTTCGGTGACTTTCAAAGAGTGATTGGCACCCTGAACCAAAACAACTACCACAGCACTTTGCAGCGCCATGCAGTACCCTCTGGTGTACACCTACTTGGTCAGGTGTTCATCCTACATCAAGATAATGACCCAAAACACACCTCCAGGCTATGTCAGAACTACCATAGGAGAAAAGAACAAGTCTCCAGACTCATAACCCATCGAGCTAGTTTGGGATGAATTGCGCAGAAGGGTGAAAGCAAAGCAACCTACAAGTGCAAAACGTTTGTGGGAACTTCTTCAACAGTGTTGAAGGTAAGAACTTTTCAAACAGTATTTGGTTTTCATTGTAGAAAGAATGCCATGATTGTGTTGGGCTGTTATATTTCCAAAAGGTAGCTACTTTGATGAGTCAAAAGTTTAGATAAAATGTTGCTAAACAAAACAATTCCATTATTTTTTTGTCTCCAATTGTTTATTTGTTCTATGCTTTAATTTTAGAGTAAATTAAGACATTAAACTGTGTATATTTAAATAAGAACAGGAAAAATATAGGAGTTCTAAAACTAGACATTTTGGACATGTACAATGAGTTAGCAAGTGAGACATTTTACGAGTTCCTTCAGAGATTTACCTTCAATATTTACCTTCATACTATCTTGTATAGAAAGATACAGGTTCAGTGTACATTGCATAGTGTTGGGCTAAACTCGCATGCATGTAAATGTAGCTAAGAAAATTAACAGACACTGATGCTTAAAAATAACAGATTTTAAAGCTAAATAAACACAAAAAAAATATTTAATACCCCTTCCCCAGGCAAGCAAAGTACAAAACAGAAAATTCCACCTGATGAGAACAGTAAACTCTTCAAACTGAGAGTGATCTCTGCCTGACAGATTACAGGGGGCTAGTTAACAAATCTGCTCTGATGTAGGCCCTGCAAAATCTGTTAGATCATGCTCCACACTGTTTTGGGATGGCCGTCATTACCCTATATAAGGAAATTCATCAAAGCACGGCGATTTAAAATATGTAAAAATATTTTTGCATTTCTGGCCATTCAAAAACAACGCTGGACCTCGAGGCAGTAAGTGAGACTTTCATAGTTAAAGATGTCTTTGTCAGGCACCCAGTCCCAAAATGACCCCTTGTCCAGTTCTCCAGTTATGTCCCTGTCAGCCCGCTTGGCTATTCTGACGGTAGAGATCATATTCCCGGTAAAGTATGTAGTCTTTGAGCCGGTCAGGTAGAGGCAGGAAACTCATAAACACTGGGGCCCTGAGTCGCAGTCGGCCCAGGCAGCTTCGGATCTTCAGACGACAGAGATGCTGAAGACAGCGAGCATTCTCTGTGGGGGAAAATTAGGTGATAGGCTCTGTCGAAAATTACCTAGTCAGTTTCTAGACTGTGAAGCAGGCCCGATTCCTGAGCGACATATTTTGGGGCCCAGTGTACCTCCTGGTTAAGTGGATTGCATGGTTATTGACAATAATTACAACTCAAGAGTTTTCCCCTGGTTGCACGGTGAGAAAAACAACAATTCCTTAGCCTAATCAGTCATGCACGATGTAGAGAAATGACTGTGAACATAAATAACAGCATACCTAGTTTTGCTTTGTTTAACGTTATCCACCAACCTTGGATTTTGCAGATATCAGGCCACTGTTTAGTTTCCATAAGGGCAGCCTTGAGTTTAGAACAGAAGGTGACATGATCAACATAATCCATCAGGATGCGCACCACGTGTCCCGAGTGTTCTTTCAACCAGAGCACTGAGATTACTTCACAAAACTGCAAGGAAAAGCATACCAAAAGTTGTTTTTATTTTATATATCTCATTGTTTATCATGAGGCATTAGAAATGTTCCTAACCAATTTGAGACAAACTGTTAAACATACTGGCATTCCATTACCCCCCCCCTACCATGCTATCTTTAATGACAGAATTACTCCAGCCTTCATAATCATCAGGCACATGGGACACTTCCCCATAGTTGCAATCGAAGCAGCGCTTCACATCATAGCCGTAGTTACACAGCATGCGTAGAATGATCTCGTCCTTTAGGGCGTACTGCAGGGCAGAGGGGAAATGGGTGGTGTTGATGCGGGATAAGTAGTTGACATTGGCTCCGAACCTCAGCAGAATGTTGATCATTTCCACATTGCCTGACCTCAGAGCCACCTGTAGAAAAAGAAAAATTAAACCCTACTAGCACAAGATTAGATTAGATTCAACTTTATTGTCATTGAACAAGTACAGTACAATGAACTGCTGTTAGCATCTAACCAGAAGTGCAAATAGTAGAGGGCAGGAAATGTACAATTATTAGTATTAAGTATATGTATATTACAAGTGGAATGTATAGATGTGCAACGATGGCAAATGCAGTACAAATGGCAATATTAAATGTGCAATTAAGGCAAATAGAGGAGGGCAGACAATTTACATGTATTGAGTATAGTGTATTTTACAAGTGGGATAATAGTTGTGGGGGTACAAATGGCATTGGGTACAAGACATTGAAAAGATGTCTTTCTGGTTATAAATAAATTTAAAAGATGTCTTTCAAATGATTTTGCTCAGTGGGAAGAGTCTGTTGATGAGTGAACTTTCTTACTAATGTGAATGAACAGGGATGTACAGAGACAAGCAATTGATCATGCCTCTGCATAGCTTCTTGCTATGTTTCTCAATGTAAACTTGATCAGGGTATTTAACAAAGTAAAAGCCACCTGTCTGACCACTACGGAAAAGTATCCAAATGTATGCACTTGTTAACGTAAGCTGCTGTGAATAAAAACACTTGCAAAATTAGTTAAATGTAAATCACCTGCAGGCACTTGACAGGGTCCTGGTTAGGCTTGGCCCCAGCCTCCAGCAACATCTTGACCGACGGGACGTCATCATTGGACACCGCAAAGTATAGGGCAGACTTCCGCTCGTCTTCATAGTTACGTCGGACCCAGGGGTGCAACATGAAGTTCGGGTCATAACCTGCCTTCAGCAGGGCCTGGAGACACTGGGTGTGGCCGCCGGCCGCTGCGGAGTGTAGGGGACTCATTCCACTCTCGTACACGGCATCACAGGTGGTCACAGGGAGAAGAAGCTCCAGAGCTCTGAAACAGAGAAAGTATGAGATGACAGATGAAAAAATGATAAATGATAAGAAAGGCAAATGGTTCTGAAATTTGACTGACTTTTAAGCTTCACACAGAACATCCATTGAAATGTACATACAGCAGTTACGCTAGAAAGCGACTATCAATTTGACAGACAAGACAGCCTAAGTAGATCAAGGTAAAGAGTTGAGTGCTGGGTCCACCTACTTAAGGTGGCCCCTGTGGGAGACTCTGTGGATGGGGAGGTGCCCGGTGTATTTGGGGATGTTGGCGTCCGCTCCGTACTCCAACAGCAGAGAGATAATTTCAGAGTTGCCAGAGGCAGACGCCTCAAACAAGATGGAGGCATTATCCTGGGCCATAGACTCCACATTGGCCCCTAATTCAAACAGTAAACAACAATACATTACATCTGTATTGCTAGTATGGAGCAGCAAAAAATTAAGTCCTCAAAACTAGTTGACTAATTTTAAACCCTATTTAGGTCTCATGCTTGTTATTGTACC
The DNA here is from genome assembly GCA_016801175.1 of Esox masquinongy. Lineage (NCBI taxonomy): Eukaryota > Metazoa > Chordata > Actinopteri > Esociformes > Esocidae > Esox > Esox masquinongy. The sequence goes on along the minus strand of JACXGI010005234.1, from coordinate 31,770 downwards.
TTTCTTGAGGAGGACTTGGACTACTTCCAGATGCCCGCACTGAGCGGCAAGGGCCAGGGGCGTAAGTCCATAGTCAGATCTAGGGTCTGCGTCTGCCCCGGATCTGAGGAGCAGCCTAACTAAACGGTCCCGTCCCAGTTTGGCAGCCTCATGGAGAGCGGTCCTGCGGTGACATCCTTCCAGGTTCACGTTGCTGCCGAATGCCAGCAGGAGCTTAGCCAGGTCCCGACGGTCATTTCTAATAGCTGACGGAGCAAAGTGGGGGAGTTCTGTAAGGTCAGCTCCCGCTGTCAGGACTACATAGAGTTAAATTTGGACTGTCTACTTAAGTCAATCTAGGAACTTGGAGCAAACCACATGTCTACTGGGTTAAGAAAAAATTGCCTTCATGACTCAGTGTATAAATGACACAGTAAGCAGACAGGTTTACCTAAGATTAGCGGTGAGTCCTCTTCGTCATCCTGGCATTCAGGGCTGGAGCCGTTCTCTAGCAGGAAGGTGGCGTTCTCTATCAGACCCTGCTCCACCGCCAGGAACAGAGGGGTCTTCCCCCGCAGGGTTCGACACTCCACTGCATTCTCAGTAGATGCTGAGAAATGGGGGAAATTGAGTCTCTTTGACTACTTTTGAGGTCTACAAAACATCCACAAAATTTTTTTATTTTGGATATTGTCTGTTTGGTTATTTGTATGTTCCCTAAAGCGATACATGATTTAATAAAGGAGAAGATGTACACACCTTCAAAGGTGACTTCTAGAATATTTTGGTTCTTCTGGCTAGCAGCCTCATGCAGGGGTATCCAGCCTCTGTTGTCTGCTTCAGAGAAAGCCCTCTGATTTACAGACAGCAGATGAAGTGCCGCTTCATCACCTAGTAATTAAACAAGAAGCAGTACGTCAGTGATGTAATAGTTATGTAGACACATAGGACCGAATCACTAGGTCTGAAAATTACTCACCTTTTCTTATGGCAGAGAAGATTTTGACATTATCTGTTGTGTTTCGACTGTAGAAGAAAAAGGTGAATTTAGTAATTTGGTGGCTCATTATATTTTTCCTATTTCATGTGTTTTTTGCATCCTACTCTCCCCAAGCCATGCTCAGAGAGTGGGGTCTCAGCACACAAAATGTAAAATGTTAATTGTTCTAGATCTCAAATGCAATCAATGGTTCACATGGGTAAAGAAAGGAGCAGTTTACCTGCACTCGTCTTTTGGGCAGGAATCCCGAGATTCAGTTTCCTTGTTACATCCCAGAAGACTCTGTTCAATCATGTTCTGGGTGTCCACATCGTCAAAGTCATCCCTTCCATATTCTACTTCCTCAAAGTGCATATCCAAGCCTAATGCTGTCTCTTTTCCAGCTCAGTGACAAGAATGAAATCAAGACACATCATCACATAACCTATCCATGTCAGGCCCTTGCTCTTATTCACTGCTCTCTTGCCATTCTTTCAAAAGTGTTGTTGATATGCCTGCCAATTTTATACAAAATATGATTTATCCAGATCAGAATGTATACAGATACACCCGTGCAACTGTAGAACACAAATGCCTAGGTCATGGCCCTTTGCTATGAAATGTTGAGCCAATTTTCAACAGCTCACGAGTCAGTAAACTGCAAGTTTCACATTCTAAGGATCCATGTGTAAAAACACAACAGAGTCTTAATCTGTTTGAATATGAATAAGGGTTTATGGGTAACAAGTTCATGGATTTGTTTGATAATAATAAAAAAGTTTATACATTTTCATGAACATATTTTAATGATGTAAAAGACCCTTTCAGATTTACCTACCTGAAGCCAACACTCTTGGAGAGAAATTAGTTTGTTTTCTTTTGCCTTTCGTAATCAAGCTGTAAGGTGGCTATTTCATCCTCTGTGGTTTAAAGGATCTTTTTTCCATTTTGGGGCTATTTATACCTCCTGCTATTAATATATGATCATGAGACGAACCAGCAACCGGGGTTACTCTTTACCTCTGTCGCACCAAACAACACTTACTGAGACTTTCTTTTTGCAACAGATGCACTTCCTGACTGAATTCATGGTAAAAAAAAGTCTAAAGAAATTGAATAGGAATGATGTGTGTGAAAGATGTGCATGACCATTCCTCCTTTGACATTCACAATTAAAGTTACGTTTTCAAAGTGAAAATAGAACATGCAATAACTTGTCAATGCATTGGTGTATATGTATGATTACTGACCTTACTTATAACAACATGTGGAATGTAATAAAAAGTGTCGGTTCATAATTAGTCACTCGCAGCACCACCCAGGGAGCAATACCATAAACAGTTTCTGTATGACACTCCAGTTGTCTGATGGTCACCATGCAGTGCCTTGTGGAGAGGATGGATGGCTGCTGCAATTCTGTCAGTACCACCCATCTCTCAACACTCACCAGACACCTCTGATGTGATAAACCTTATTAGCTTATAGAAAGTAGACCTATAGGCTAGGTGGATGTGGAGTTTGTTTTCAAACGATTTACAGAAAATGACAATTAAATTTCTAATAGTATAGAAAGTAGTTAGTGTATAGTTTTAGCACTAATCCAAAATTAATTCTTGGTTTGAGAAGTGCCCAGTGTCTAAGGGAATTTGACATCTGCTCCACTAGGTGGCAGTAGTCTAAAAAGTACATATTTTTCCCAGCAGAAATATTTTCTGGAATAAAGTACTGAAATAACCAAGAGCATTTCTTCACTTCTCATTCTGTCAGCAAACCACTAATCTTGATTCAGTGTCCACTTTATATACTGTCAATTTTCTTAGCATATCACTCAAATCTGCCACAAATCCAATAATTTGTCATTCAGGGTTAACACTGACTGGCACCATAATGTAGTCATTGCAACACAATCATACTGTTATCTGATTAACAATTGTGGCAAAATATGTTACAAACTATGTACAACTATGTGAAATGTCAGAAAAAACCTTTGAACATATTGAATCCTGAACTGATCCTTTGCATTAAGTCTTAAAGGGTATTGTTCCAACTGACACCTCAGAATCACACAAGCAGCATTCTGCTGATAGGTTTTCATCCTGGCAAATAGATGTGGACAAGTATAGTGTTACTTACATGAAACTTGTCTCTCCGCTACATTCTATATAGGTAAATACCCAGCAATGGTCTGTGGCAACAATGTTTCAACAAACTGAACAGCAAAACTCAGGTACAGGCTTTTTGAAGAGTCCCCTAAGCAACAGCAAACATTACAAAAGGTCACTGGAACAAACACCTGTAACTGAACAAAGACAAGTAGCAGAATGCCATTACACATCAGGCATAATCAAACACTAGATGAAATACTGATTTTCCATAACCATTAAAGAAACAATCCTATAAATTGTACTGATGAAACTAGACACAAGGGAATCAGAAGTGTGGTTATTAAAATAATCCTAAAAGCCAGGACTGGGCAACATCAATCATTGTTTTAGTGTTCATAGTATCCCTGGTCAAAATAACATGGCTTAGAAAAAAGATAACCTCTATTGAAAACTTTAGTGTTGATCCATGGTCCAGTTGTAACCCTCCTAGCTCCATGGACATATGGCACCACCCGGCTGAGACAAATGATCAATACTCTCGTTCACCCTTCAAAACTGTCTTCATCTGTCTGATTCTGTCAAAAACTTCACAAAATGCACAACAAACCAACAGGAATTGCGAAAACATTTTATTGAGTTCTCGGTCAGAGCTGTTTAAGATCTGGGTCTCTCCTTCTTGCCTTTGTAGAGGGCCAGCAAGGAGACGTTGGCCACTTTGACCACCTTAAAGCGGACACCAGGAATATCACCAACGGCGTGTCCTTTACGACCGAATCCTGCCACCAGAACCTCATCGTTTTCCTGAAGGACCAATGGAAAGACTTTATAGACAAAATGACAGTTGGCCGACACACAATTGCGTTAACCAGTTAACAATGAATACAAGGAATGTCACTGAAGACTACCTACACATTCTGTAAATACTTTTGGGGAGTCCTACTGTATAGGATATCAGACTGTGTACAACAGTGGTTTATGTGGCTACCTAGTTGCCAGTCAGATTTTAGGTTCTGGCACACCTGCAATTGTTTTAGGAATGTTACTGAAATTCCTTTAAATTTGAGGCTATCCTTAACATACTACCAATAACAATTGATACACTACTTTGGGAAGATAAATGCATTGGTGATGTTACACAAAAGTTTATCCTTACCTCAATAAAGTTCAGGCAACCGTCATTGGGGACGAAAGCGGTGATCTTCTTGCCGTTCTTGATCAGCTGTACCCTGACACACTTCCGAATGGCAGAGTTGGGCTGCTTAGCTTCCACACCACTAAGGAAAGAGGGAGGAAAGGATTAACACAGACATGCATTATTTGAGGTACATAACTTATTTTACAGCATTCAGCTTTTTTCACTGGATCAAAGATAGCAAATAAAGCGCACACATTAGGGGTGTAGTGATGTACTTAGCAACTTACACTTTCTCAAGTACGATTCCCTTCGCGTGGGAAGCACCTCCGAAGGGGTTAGCCTTCAGGGCAGTGCCGAGATGGGCCTTCTTGTATTGTTTATCATGCCATCTCTGCTCGCGACGATGGTTACGCAGCTTCCTGGCTGTACGCAGACCGCGACACTTTCCTAAGAAAATACGTTGAAATGATTGTTAACATTAATTAAATCAACAATACATCAGAACTCGCATACAAAGGTTAACTAGCAAGATACCAAGGCTAACATGTTAGCAATAATAGCCAAATAAGGCTACTGAGTCAGGGTCTGACCAGCTTACAATCCAGTAAGTTCATTAACAAATGTTAAATTAGCCCGATTGCTTTTTCACAATTAACTGCATAAATCATTTTAAACCAACTCTCGGTAACTGGCTAAAATGCGACTCATAGCGTTGGTGAAACTTGGGGAATGGAGCAGTGCTGGATGACTCAAATGCCATGTTCATATGGCCGTCTCCACGTTGCGAACTCGCGCTAGCTGGCAGTAAAATGTAATTTACAAAATAGGACTAAAAATAAATATTACTTTCCCCGATTACTCTTCAAATAGTTAAGCGAACATTCACATTCCATGTGAACGTAAGAAAACCATGCATATATATTATGTTCTGTCTATTAAAAGACGAAAATATTTCGTACCCATGTTTGCAGATTACGAGCCCAGGCTAGAAAGGAAGAATCCCAGAGTTCTCAGCGTCAATGTCTCTTCTAAGGACCCCAAATATGGCTATATACTGCCTGTTTATGTTTGATTTTCTCTTTATGAAATAATTTTAAATATAGCAACATTTTAGAAAACTGGATTTTAAAACACATGATTTAATCCAATTGCACATGTGAGGTATACGTTGCATTAAAAAAACAATGCCTGATTCAAAGTACAAAGGGATCTTCCGCCAAACGAGTGACGATTATGGCCACGTTCCTCTGCTATGGTTGTACTTACACCTGACATATCTCAGTTTTAAAGGTGTAGATCACTAACCCCATCATATGTTATACCCTGTGAAAATCCTGCTACCTGGATGGATTCTCGTTTTGTAGGTTAAGAACGACTGAAACAAATGTTGAGATGGGGAGAATGTCAGCCCAATTCCTTAACGATTAGCGCCATAGACTTCTTTCCCAGTGGGGATTGAAAAATACCCTTTCTTTTCTTCATTCTTCTTCTTTGGTGGATTTTTTGGGGCGGACAACATTTCAACATTGCCAATAAGCCAAATGAAATGTATTATACATTTTTTTATTGTCTATTGTGATTGTTTTTCTTAAGGTATATCTAATTTCCATTTTGTATGTTTTTTTTGTTGTAATATAGGGCTAATCTGTGAGAGACCTTGGTCTCTGTTGAATTCTCTGAATAAATAAAGGTACAAAATGCAGACTGAAAACTGAAAGCAGAAAAATATTTACTCCATAACAAAAGTTAGAAAAAAAACCACAAAACATATAATCCCTTTAAACAACCCTATCCAGATACAACAAAAAAATCTAAATCAAACTTAGGCTAGCAATAAACAAAAGAAAGCCAGCTTACCTGGCTGTGATTCATCTATGTCAGCTGTATTCTACTGAAGGTGATATCAATTTAGTGATTTAAGGTGTCTTTCGTCATATTCCATATTGATTAATTAACTACGATCTTATTTTTATGCGGAGCTTGTCTTCTTCAGATAAATTAAACACCCTTTAAATTAAGTCCAATAGATAGGATTGTATCTAGGTAATTTAATCACTGGGGCATAATTTCCTTTCCCCTAAAACGGCAAGAATATACAGACCTTCAACATTCTAAATAATTAGCTGTGTATTTATGAATCCATATTTTGTAAGACAGCGAACAGGCTTTTGTGTGTGTGTGTGTGTGTGTGTGTGTGTGTGTGTGTGTGTGTGTGTGTGTGTG
>JACXGI010005234.1:0-25249 GCA_016801175.1 Esox masquinongy | reverse complement strand
ATATATTCTCTGTCGTTTTTCTGCAGCTCTGTTTATCTGTTGATGACGTGCCTGCTGTTGTGCAGAAAAGGTAGGTGTGTAAGGCAATATTTCAACTCTACAGGCTCGTGGCAGGCGAGGGAGGGGGGATGGATGCTGTGCTGACATGTGGGGGGTGTATATGTCTCTTTCATAGTATGATGGAGACTGGGAATGACAAACCATCAATTTTTGAATGTATTTGTATTAAATCTTTATTAATCTTTCTACTCAATATCTTTTGTTATATCAAACCACTGTGAATTTATATTTTACATTTGAGTTGCAGAGTACAAGTGTACTATATTGTACACATCAGCAATGGAAATTGACTAGAAATCTTGTCAGTGAAAAACAAGAAAAAATCCATCAGTGCTACTCTGAAGGCATCAGTTTACAGGGCAAATCCATAAATGTACTACAAAAATGGGCAAACATGAAAATCTGCTATATCTCATTGTGTACATTTTATATCACAGAACTAGCTTCTTTGGTGAATGTGACCATTTGAGCACAAATCCAAGATACTACATTTTCTGTTTGTATCAGCTCTTGCGCTGTCAACACGCAATGAAAATGTATGAAAATTGGAACCGGTTTAAAAAATAAATCATAATTAGTAATTTCTGACATTTCTGTAGTTATATATAATAAATAAAATATGTTAACTATGATGCTGAAAAAGCTCTAGAATTGTTTTTTGACAGTGAGTTATTTTGGCGGCATCACTGCAGTTCAAGGTAGTTCATGAACATGGAAATAATCTCTTTAACTTCAAGGCATATAATAGATGGAACAAGTTGAGTTGAAAGATAAGATGGCAGATAGGAATGATATACATAAAAAACAGTATTCAATTTAACGTTAATTACAGTTTCTAGATCCACCATACAGATACAGATCCTAGATCCACCATATAAGGACTGAAAGACGACAGGGTAGATTGCCCAGTTGATGATTACAGTAGATGCCTGAGGTTTTAAATTCTCACCTTCTGCCCCTGCTGACTTTGTAGTCATACTGATTCGACAAATCCCATGTTGTCATGACCCTGACACTTACCCCAGCTGCTGCATACACGTTACATCAGTCTCCTGTCAGCATGTCCTGAATAGACAGCTCAGAGGATTTATATCTTAATGTAAGATACAATGTTGTAGGCTAAAGCACCAATTCCCGGCAGCGTTGTATTGATACTTCGATTCAGCAGCACAGGCTACCCACTCCTAACAACTTGTTCTGACAGCAGGTCTTCTGAGGCTTTCTGTTGGAGACCAGGTGAGGATTGTATTGAATACAATAAACAAAGACACCTGAGAAAAAGAAAGCAGAGGATTGTTGTAATTAGAATGAACAAGGAAACGATCAATGAACAATTTCAAGTGATTTTATTTTCTTTGCTTACTAAAGTTAATATTATCTGCCCTGTGTACAAGCACATGTGAAACATATGCACTTTGGGCTCAGCTGTCAAATGTTCATAAAAAAAACAAACGTGTAATTGGAAACATGTTGCCTTAAGGGAATTAGGCTATTTAGCCCGTCTGCATTTGTGCCTGCACAGATGGGGCTTGGTGGCAACATGTAGGGCAGCACTGGCTTTAGTCTTAGTGCAGATTTGATTTTTGCCAGGCCCAAGTCTGCTGTGCTCAACACAGGAGAAAGTATGAAAAGCAACCCATAGCAATCTTCCTCTGCCAGGCATTGTGAAGAGAAAGACATGATCTAGGGGTAACATTTATTATATAATTGTTGGTATGCAAAATTTTCAGGGGGAGCCAGTCAGTTACTTAAGCAGACTAGAGGACAGAGTGAGGTGGGGACAGAGAGGAGATATTTTTCTTTACCAGCATGGCAATTTTAGAACCTCAAAAGTTTCTTCCAGGCTCCTTTACTTTAATTTAGACTATAATCACAAATGATTCAGTCATTTGAATCAAAGCAACACCTTTGCTTGGATTAGGGATTTTGGGGAGGCTGTGGTAGTCTGTGTAGCAAATTCAGGTTGACACTTGCATTCAGTTAAATGATTACGCAGTGTTTTGTCACTTTTTATTATGTAAGAATAGCATCTGCTGGCGATTAAGAAGCAGAGCACTCTCTCCTGTTCAACTCCCAAATGTCTAGTTACATCACTAAACCAGGCCGTCACAGCAGATAAACCAAAGACAGTCGTTTAACAATAAACATCAGAGAATAACACTTTTACACTGAGCTGAAATGACATGCCATTTCTGGTCAGGCTTGAGGAGAATTCCATTTTGATAAAGGAAAGTACCGGGCAATCCAATTCCAAATAGACTGAGAAAAAAAGAGCTAACACCCCTATATTTAAATAAGGTTATGTATTCTGGCAGCTAGCCTCCATTAATCGCAATAAGGACACCATGGTCCTGGAGAATTATTTCAGCATAGCCATAATCAGGTTTTAGCATCTCTCCAAAGCTCATTTCATCAGGCATTATGTCAATGATTAGATGTTTAAATAGTTAGTTGCAGGATAATCTCTGAGTCTGTTGAGGAAAACACAATAAGAGCAAACTAGGCCAAATAAATCATTAGAGAAAGTACTTTTTATGAATGTTGTCTAAAATTCTACAAACCCGTTTCCAAAAATGTTGGGACGCTACGTAAAATGCAAATGAAAACAGAATGCAATGTGCAAATTATTTATCCCTATATATAATTGAAAATAGTACAAAGACAACATATCAAATGTTGTTTTTGGAAAAATACATGCCCATTTTGAATTTAATGCCAGCAACATGTTGCAAAAAATTTATACCACTGTGTTACATCACCTCTTCTTTTAACAACCTGTAAGCATTTAGGAACTCAGGAGACCAAGTGCTGTAGTTTTGAAAGTGAAATGTTTTCCCATTTTGAAAGTGAAATGTTTTGTCATTCTTACCTGATAGAAGATTTTAACTGTTCAATAGATCAGGGTCTCCTTTGTTGTATATTTAGTTTCAAATGTTTTTAGTGGGTGACTGGTCTTGACTGCAGGCAAGCCAGTTTAGCACCCAGAGTCTTTTACTACGGTGCCATGCTGTTGTAATATGTGCAGAATGTGATTTGGCACTGTCTTGCTGAAATAAGCAAGGCCTTCCCTGAAAAAGATGTTGTCTGCATTAATTCCTTCCCTGAAAAAGATATTGTTCAGCATTAATGGTGCCTTCACAGATGTGCAAGTCACCCATGCCATGTGCACTAATGCACCCCCCTACCATCACGGATGCTAGCTTTTGAACTGTGTGCTAATAACAAGCCGGTTGGTCCCTCTCCTCTTTAGCCCGGAGGACGCGGCGTCCATGATTCCCAAAAATAATTTCAAATTTTGATTTCTCAGACCACACGACAATTTTCCACTTCGCCTCAGTCCATCTTAAATGAGCTTGGGCCCAGAGAAGGCAGCAGTGTTTTTTGATCTTGTTTATATATGGTTTCATCTTTGCATGGTAGAGATTTAACTTGCATTTGTGGGCACAGCGACATACTACGGTCACAGACAATGGTTTTTGTAAGTGTTCTTGAGCCCATGCAGAGATTTCCACTACAGAATCATGTCTGTTTTTAATGCAGTACAGCCTGAGGACACGAAGATCACCGCCATCCAATCTTGGTATTCGGCCTTGTCCCTTGCATAGAGATTTCTCCGCATCCTCTGAACCCATCTTTACTTTTGAAAAACTCATCCTCTCTGGGATGCTCTTTTTTAAGTTAAATTAGATTAGATTCAACTGTATTATCATTGAACAGTACAGTACAACGAAATGCAGTTAGCATCTAACCAGAAGTGCAAATACAAGAGGACAGAAAATGTACAAGTATTAAGTGTAATGTACACCGATCAGCAATAACATTATGACCACCTGCCTAATATTGTGTAGGTCCCACTTTTGCCGCAAAAACAGCCCTGACCCATTGAGGCATGGACTCCATTAGACCTCTGAAGGTGTGCTGTGGTATCTGGCAAGAAGACGTTAGCAGCAGATCCTTTAAGTCCTATTAGTTGCGAGGTAGGGCCTCCATGGATCGGACTTGTTTGTCCAACACATCTCACAGATGCTCAATTGGACTGAGATCTTGGGAATTTGGAGGCCAAGTCAACACCTTGAACTCGTTGTTGTGTTCCTCAAACCATTTCTGATCCATTTTTGCTTTGTGGCAGGGCGCATTATCCTGCTGAAAGAGGTCACTTCCATCTGGGAATACCTTTGCCATGAAAATGTGCACATGGTCAGCAACAATGCTTGGGTAGGTGGTACGTGTCAAAGTAACATCCACATGAATGGCAGGACCCAAGGTTTCCCAGCAGAACATTGCCCAAAGCATCACACTGCCTCCACCGGCTTGCCTCCTTCCCATAGTGCATCCTGGTGCCATGTGAAGATCATGGCCACCCAATATTGGTTTTTAGCCATGTCCCTTGCGTACAGAGATTTCTCCAGATTCTCTGAATCTTTTAATGATATTATGTACCGTAGGTGATGAGATCCCCAAACTTTTTGCAATTTTACATTGAGAAACGTTATTCTTAAATTGTTGCACTATTTGCTCCCGCAGTCTTTCACAGAGTGGTGAACCCCTCCCCATCTTTACTTCTGAAAGACTCATCCTCTCTGAGATGCTCTTTTTATACCCAATCATGTTACTGACCTGTTGCCATTTAACCTAATTAGTTGTAAGATGTTCCACCAGGTATTTGTTTTAGCATAACACAACTTTTCCAGTCTTTTGTTGCCCCTGTCCAAGCTTTTTTGAAATGTGTTGCTGGCATCAAATTCAAACTGGGCATATATTTTTCAAGAAACAATAATAATTTCTCAGTTTCAATAATTGAGATGTTGTCTTTGTACTATTTTCTATTGAATGTAAGGTTTAAATTATTTGCACATCATTGCATTCTATTTTTCGTAACATTTTACCCAGCATCCCAACTTTTTTGGAAGCCGGGTTTATTATTTTTTTGAAAGTACCATAACAGAATTTTCATATAACTAAAATTATTTATATGTATGATAAACTGCATTAGACCTAATGGTTGAAAAATATTTGGTTGTATATGGTATATGCCTAAATTACAACCTACATACATCTCTTTAAAAAGTGATATCAAAGCTTTACATGTACACTACCAGCCAAAAGTTTTAGAACACCCCCATTTTTCAATCTTTTATTCAAATTTAAGCAGTTCAAGTCCAGTGAATAACCTGAAATGGCACAAAAGTAAGTGGTAAATTGCCAGAGGTTCTGAAAAAATGTTTAAGTTACCAAAAACAGAAAAATTATGTACATTTCAGAGTTATAAAAAAGGCCCTTTTTAGGGAATAAGTACTGAGTTAATAACTTGCAATGGAAGTAAATTAAGCCTTCAATAATGATGCTAACAATTCTTACAGGTGTCTCAACTTTTGCTGATTACTTACTGTCTGTATAAAAGCAGTATTGGAACAGACTATAATTACACCCTCTTAAGCATTATTTAGACAGTATTTTACTGCAGAAAGTAGTATATTGTTATTATAATGGCGAGAAATATGCAGACCATTATAACCCTTAAAATTGTAGGCCTTTTCTCTAGAGAAATTGCAAAGAAAGCCAAGGTGTCAGTGAGTACAGTTTCCTACACCATTAAATGGCACAACTGGAGAAAACTCTGACGGGAAGTGGTCTGGGAGCCCCATAGCCACAACAGAATCAGATGACAAGTTTCTGAGAGTCAACTGCTTGTGTGATGGGCGGCTCACAGGACAACAGCTTCAAGAACAGCTTAATACTGGTCAAAGTAAGCAAGTCTCAGTTTAAACTGTGAAGAGAAGACGTCGAGCTGCAGGTTGACACAGGTCAAGTGGTAGTAAGAAAGCCATTGCTAAGATGGCAAAATAAGAAAAAGTAGCTTGCCTGAACCATGAAATGTTCAGTTCATCATGCATGGATTTTGTACACCATTGAGTTGCCGAAAGGATGGTTCCTCAGTGTGTGGCACCAACTGTCTAACATGGAGGAGGAAGCATGATGGTTTGGTGCTCTTTTGCTGGATTCAGATTTGGCGACTTGCATGGAGTGAATGGCACCCTGAACCAAAACAACTACTACAGCACTTTGCAGCGCCATGCAATACCCTCTGGTGTACACCTACTTGGTCAGGTGTTCATCCTACAGCAAGATAATGACCCAAAACACACCTCCAGGCTATGTCTGAACTACCATAGGAAAATCGAACAAGACAGTAGGCTTCAAATCATGGAATGGCCAGCACAGTCTCCAGACTTAATTAAACCCCATCAAGCTGATTTGGAATGAACTGGGCAGAAGGGTGAAAGCTAAGCAACCGAGAAGTGCAACACATTTGTGGGAACTTCTGCAACAGTGTTGGGAAGAACTTTCCAAACAATATTTGATCTCCATTGTAGAAAGACTACCGCAATTGTGTTTGGCTTATATGTCTGCAAAAGGTGGCTACTTTGATAAGTTTTGATTAGATGAAATTTTGTTAAACAAAATTATTCCATGATTTATTTCTTTTCTCCAATTGATTATTTGTTCTATGCTTTAATTTCAGAGTACATTAAGACAATTAACTGGGTGCATTTCAATAAAAACTGGAAAAATGTAGGTGTTCTAAAACTTTTGACGGTGTATGTCAATTTACCTCATTTGCAACCTACTCAACATCTGAAATATTTTTTTTATCATCTTTACAGTTTAGGGGGTCACACATCCCAAGATATGATTCAAAACAGTGAGTTAATTTTGCTTTTTGTTGTATGATATTGTGAATGTTTTGAATGTTGCTTTGATGATATTCTCATAAAAACCACACTAGATTGCTTGGTAACACTGTGGCTTCTCTACTTCTGTAGTAGGAACACTGTAATAGCGCCAGTAATAACCTTGTGTTAAACATAGTTAATACACAGTAATTTCACAATTACTTAAGAAGACATTTATAACTTAATTATATTAATTTCTATCTCTCATTGTACACAGATGAATTAGCTACCCAGAGCCGAAGTACTGCTTTTGATGAGGAGAGTTCTTTGCTTGCTGTGGAGCACCCTCTTAGAAGAGTGCTGCAGGTAGACAAACTCCATTTCCCAATTATCTATCTTTCACCCTAAAAAGTGCACTTCACTGACTTCAAAAGACATTACTTTTACAACAAATATTTTGGAAAGTTCCACTACCCATTGCCTACACCCACCCATTGCTTTTATATTTGCAGAAAGCCAAGAGCGAGGGCACATGTAGGAGAAAGGAGATACACTGTTATCAGAGTGACTGTGGACTAGACGTTTCTAGGAATCCAATATGACCTTGTCCAAAAGAATAGCTTTTATTCCCAGCCATCTGAAATTAATCCGAGGCAGAAGGCACAGTCTCAGTGAGATAAACCATGAGTTTGATTTGTAGTCTTTTTTTAAAAACAGATTATTCATAAAAACAATTCTCTTACACAATGTGTTATTGGCCAATGACCATCCACAATGACATGATAAAAGGCTATCTGTAATAATTCTTCAAATGACTGTTTTTCTCAGTAGTTGTATTAATGAGGTTTGTTATTAACTGTAATAGTCCTTCACGCTACTGTTGTTCATTTTAATAATATTGCAGGTTAATTTTGTTTACTATAATAGTCCTTCAACTGACTGTAGTCCACTGGGAAAGTCTTTCAGATGATTTTTCTTAAATATAATAGTTCTTAATTTAACTGTTGTACACTGTAATCATCCTTCATTTGACTGTTATTCACTGTAATATCTGCTCAGGTGACTGCTGTACAGTATAGTAGTCCTTCAGGTGACTGTTCTCAGTAAGTCATTCAGGCTACTGTTATTCCAGGTTATTTTCCTTTAGGCTACTGGTGTTCACTACAAAAGTTCTTCAGGTGACTGTTCTTTAATGAATGAGACATCATCTCACACTCTTCCCTTTCTCCTTGTAATTTCTTTCTGTTTTGAATTCTCTCCTGTGGCACAGCGGTCAAAGCCGTTGTCTTCGTTTCACATGCACCCCTGCACTATGTGTTCTAATCCAGACCACAGTTCTTTCAAGAAAACTCTTCCATTGATCTAATCCGTCTTTCTTTATTGAATAAAGCATAACTGTTTACGAAAATACACATTTTTATTAAAAAAAAATATTTTTTCTTACCCTCAGCCGTACAGGTGGCAGCTGGACTCACCACATAGAACGAAACGGAGGCTACTGCAGACATCAAACTCTCTGCTGTACTCTCCTCTGAACGTGGTTTACAACGGTAAAACATGTATCCTGTTTAGGGCCAGGAAGCTTGCCGTCAGGTTTACGAACAGCACCTTAGTGGATCTTACAGAGAAGACTTTTGGCCCTGATGCACAGGTGGACACCAAAGGATCTACCTGCAGCAAAGACAAAGCTATGTAAGTCTGCTTAGCAGCAATGGATATCACTCCAGGACTTTTTTAAGGGTTAAGTAATGACACTGCTTACTGAATGTTTTTTTTCCACCAGGCTTATACTACGTTTTGGAGATGTGGAGGACTTGAGAGGACTTGCCATAAGGTTTGCTTCTGATTTATTTTTATAGCCAATTTTAGGCTTGAAAGAAATAGAGCAGTTGGTCTAAGGTAAATTGTTTGGGGTATATTTAGATTGTAATACTTGATATTTATATATATTCTGCATATTGTGCACTGACTGTAATTCTGTTATCATTAGATTATTTGCAAAATGACTAAAGTGTAAATGAAAAATAAATTCATGCAATGTTCCAACAGACTACAGATGTCCAACACTTTCTATGAGTCAGCAGGGCAAAACTGGTTCACTCTGGACAGCGTACACATCCACTACAACTGGACCCATGAGGCCACGTTCAATGCCACAAATGTGTATGCTCCTAGCACCTACTCCTATCATTGTCAACACGTCAGCAGCCTACAGAAGTATGACACGCTGCTCATCCCAAGCTCCATCACTGACAACTCTGCGAACTGGCACATCACCTTCACAGACATCCAGGTTTGCACTTATCATTTTTACGAAGAAACTTAATTTAATGGCTGGAAGGGTGGTATGTTTTGATAGGGGCGTCCGTTCAAATATTTTTTTTCAGATTCAATAAAAATAATGAATGATTGTGATTGCTGAACAGGACGGCAACTTCATCAAACTCTCCACAGTCATCAGTTCCTAGTCAAACCATCAGGAGGCACTATTGTTATACCATAAAATATGGTTGGTTGGAGTGGGGCACCGTAGTTGATGAATTATACACTGGCTTGAATAAACCCTACTAACTCTGCCTAAAAATGAGTGTATTAACTCTGTGGTCACTGAAGTAGGAGTGTTGCCACTGTGTCCTGGCAAAATGTCCAATCTGGTCCTCATGTTATCATGGCCACTTATTTTCCAAAGCTTCCAATTTATCCTCTCACCTCTGTAAATTAAAGTATGACAGGCAGTAAATGTATGCAATTAATAATATATATAAGTCAGTCTGGATGAGTATATTATACCCCTTGTCATTTCTTGTGGTATAGAAGATGCCCCAATGGGACATTTCTATGCTTTATTAGACAGAGACAAATCCGAACCCACACTTCAGCAGTACATGTGCACCAGAGACAGTAGCCTAGGCCACTTGACTACACTTGGCAACTAGCCATTAAGTTTGGCTGCCTTAAAACTCTTAATATATATTGCCATGCTGCTTGTGTGTTAACACTTCTCATAAGAATTGACAGCATTTTCCTGTAGAGGAATACAAGGTGACTTATTTTAACTAGAATTGACTATTTTGTTCTACCAAATACATACCAAACATATCATGGGTAAACTCTGAACTTTCAGGTTGAAGAGTGGATTTCTACTAGTGTGGAGCTTTTATTATTCAAATAATTCAGTTCAGATTTTGGCAATGCATCCCCAAAGTCTAAGGAACTTGTAGATACTAGCTGTATTATAAATGCAGTGTTGGGGGTAACTCGAATAGACTACTTTTTAACAGTAACATGTAACGTAACCCATTAGTTAAATTTAAGTAATACCTTACTAGTTATTTTTTGCCAGACCGTGTAAGCGGAGCTGGCCAAGAAGAGTGAATCTTCTTACTGAGTGTGTCTGTCCATCTGACTGACTGACCATTGTTAAATTGCGTAGTGGTTAGAGACGTGGACTGCCATGTAGGTGACCGGTGTTCGGTCCTCGCCTCTGACAGAACAAAGTATGCATTAGTATTTTTTCAGGATAGACAAAAACTTTGCTGGTTACAAGCTTCAGTAGCTACATTATAGTAAGACTAAAATAAAACTTTACGGTTATATTGCAACCATAGTACTCATATAGTACTATAGTATTCACTACAGTACTGTAGTACACACTAACGTACTCATCCATGCATGCTTTTTGGGTTGATATAGATCACAACCCCTTGCGTAATAAAAGAAGATGGGTTTCCACAATTCTCTCGTCTTTTCACTTGACGAAAAAGTCAGTTATCGTCACCTATATTGATAGTTATTGTATCAATGTCATTCACAAATGAAAGTAAAACGAACATTGTTGTGCCATGAAATGAAATAGCTTTGGCAGTGTAAAATTTGTCTTCAGTCTCGCTAGCAATTGCTCAATTCTTATGACTATTCCAAGTAGTAAGTAGATACTAGTAGGCCTATTACTGGCTAATAAAAGCCATACAGTTCATAGATGCTATTTATGGTGCAAGTAAATTTAATAAGAAACGTTAATTAGTTTAACACAATGCTTAATGGTGTCTAGCTAAATACTCAAACTTGGCGTGATGTTACTGCGAGACAAAATGATTGGTAACACTTTCAGATAAGAGTACATGAACTTCCATTAACGAATGCAGTACTTAACATGAACAACTGATGAACAAAGACATAAACAAATGGTTTATAATGATAACCCCTACTTTATTAATGATTTACAAATGCATTAACTAACAGAGTGTAACGTCATTTGTTAATGTTGAAACAGAACATGAACTCTTGTCGTTAGTTAGTGATTATTAATGTATAATAATTCATCACTTTACTTAAGGGGACACAAAAGAATTGACTAATGGTAAAGTATCAGTTATTAAGGGTTTATAGCTACCAATGGGTCATTAGTTAGTAACTGTTAAGGTAGGATAATTCATCACTTAAGTAGACACAAAATAATTACCTAATAGTAAGGTATCCTTTATTTATGCTTTATTCCAGCTCAATGGTTAACTCAGTGGGCCAAAAGAGTATGAACTAATGATTTGGTGTTAGAATACTAGTGATAGCACATAATCCTCCCTTCAAGAATGACAGGAAAAACTAAAAGTGTAGGCTATAAAGACAATTTGTAAAACAACCACTCTGGAAACATGGACATCATGAAGGAAGAGATGAGTAATGTCTTTTCAGTAGAATTGTTAACAGGCAAGTCTTATGCAAAAAATAAACAGTCACATTAATCAGTCAATCAAATTTAATTTTGTCAATCCCTTTTTACATCAGACATTTCACAAAGTTCTTATACAGCAATGTTGTACTTATGTATAAAATACCTTCATGTTCAGCTAGTGTAGTAAAATCTTGTAAAAGGATTAGACAATTGCAAATTACCTTCATGTTAACACGAATATAACATGGCTGAGCAAGCTAGCAAAGTGCTAACCGAAACTAACAACACTTGACTGGAGCTAGTATACAGCTAACTGGAGCCAGCTAACAGGAACTAGCTAATCGTAGTGATAGCCAAACGAGGCTTCGTTAGCATTATTTTAGCGGCAGGATATTATGCTGGCAGAGGGCAAAAATTACTGTCCACTGACCGAGATGATCGTCAACTCATTCGAATGTCACTCAACAACTGTAGGATAACATCAAGTGAATGGCAAACAGCAGCTGGGGTGAAGTGCACGGCGAAGACGGTTCGAAACAGGCTCCTAGGGGCAGGGCTGAAGTCGTGCAAAGCTAGAAAAAAGCCCTTCATCAATGAGAAGCAAAGAAGATCCAGGCTCACGTTTGCAAAAGACTATAAGGATTGGACCGTAGAGGAATGGAGTAAGGTCATCTTCTCTGACAAGTAAAATTTTCAGCTTTGCCCAACACCTGGTCCGTCTAATGGTCAGACGGAGACCTGGAGAGGCCTACAAGTCAGTGTCTCGCACCCACTGTGAAATTAGGTGGAGGATCGGTGATGATCTGGGGATGCTTCAGCAAGGCTGGAATCGGGCAGATTTGTCTTTGTGAAGGATGAATCAAACCAAGTACAAGGTTAGCCACATAGCCAGGTCAATCAAGGTGTGGATGGAGGACCACCAGATCAAGACCCTGTCAATGCCAGCCCAATCTCCAGACCTGAACCCCATTGAAAACCTCTGGAATTTGATCAAGAGGAAGATGGATGGTCACAAGCCATCAAACAAAGCCGAGCTACCTGAATTTTTGTGCCAGGAGTGGCATAAAGTCACCCAACAGCAATGTGACAGACTAGTGGAGAGCATGCCAAGACGCATGAAAGCTGTGATTAAAAATCAGGGTTATTCCACCAAATATTGGTTTCTGAACTCTTCCTAAGTTAAAACATTAGTATTTTGTTGTTGAAAAATGAATATGAATTTGTTTTCTGTGCATCATTTGAGGTCTGAAAACAATGCATCTTTTTTTGGTTATTTTGACCAGTTTTTTTGTTTTCTACAAATAAATACTCTAAATTACAATATTTTTATTTTGAATTTGGGTGTAATCTTGTCAGTAGTTTATGGAACAAAACAAAAATGTTCATTTTACTCAAACGCATACCTATGAATAGTAAAACCAGAGAAACTGATCATTTTGCAGTGGTCTCTTAATTTTTTCCAGAGCTGTATGTAATGTACCCACATTTCAAACAATACATAACCCTAAATGCGACCATATATTTTGTGTGCGTCACATCTATTTGAAGACGCAAGTAGCCAGCTTACCTTAGAAATAATGGTTGCCGCACTGTAATCATATTAACATATTGGATTATATTTTTGCACAATGTATATTACTTACTTGTTCATACAAACAACTAGCTACATGAATGCATGTCCTGCATCAACATTAAACAATTACAGTACAAACTGTGCGTTCCTGCAAAAAACAACAAAAGTTTATGTCCTGTGTCAACATGAACAAATGACACTACACACTGTTAGTTAATATATTAATGATTTACAAATGCATTAAGTGTTATCATTATTAACTGTTTGTTCATGTCATTGTTCATCCTTCGTTCATGTTAACTACTGTATTCGTTAATGGTAGTTCATGTACCCATATCTGAAAATGTTACCAAATGATCTAAAGTTGAGACGCAATTTTATGACGAGGTAGTAACTCCCAATCGGTCCCTACAATAATCTCTTTATAATTTAACGTGTTGAATGCAGTGTATCAACCCTGTTATACCTGCTGTTGGTTTGGATGTTAGTTAATGTAGGAAACTAGTTCCGAGAACAGTGGATTTTCGACTAATTGTTTTAACAATGCAGGACATTCTGCACACATATAGTTGGTGTTGTGGTTAAAGACATAGCCTGTCACATAGGAGACCCTGGTTCAAATCTAGGGAGGGCAACAACATTCATTCCTTCTAATCGTGGGCTGGCCGAACTAGGCTTGCCTTGGTTCCTTTCTTGTTTAAATTAATAAGGCGTTCCTCAATGTCCCTCAGTGCAGGCGTTTATTTTCTCCAGTAGCAAGCATAGACTGTAAACCAGAAAAGGAACCAGGCAAGCCTAGTTCAGCCGGCCCAGAATTAAAAATAAGAAACACTGTTGCCCTTGCTGGAATCAAGCCCGGGTCACCCACATGAGAGGCACTCTATTTAACCACTATGCCACGGCACTACTTGTTTGGCCGTGGCATACAAGTAGTTTAACATCATTCAGCATTGTGTTAAAGTGACTAACAATTACCTCCACCACAAACAGCGTCTATGAACTGGCCGTTTTAACAGCTTATTAGCCAGTAATAGGCTTACTAGTATCTACTAACTTACTACTTGGAATAATCAGGTCTCCCACATGAGAGGCACTGTGGGCCACATGTTTCACCAGTCTCTAGACACCATTCAGCATTGTGTTAAACTGACTAAGATTTCTTATTAAGATCACCTCCACCACAAAAAGTGTCTATGAACTATGGCTTTTGCCACTGGCCGATTTAACAGCTTGATAGCCAGTAATAGGCTTACTAGTATCTACTAACGTCCTAGGAATAGTCATAAGAATTGAGCAATTGCTAGCGAGACTGAAGATGAAATTTTCCCTGCCAAAGCTAAATGGCACAAAATGTGAATGACATTGATACAATAACTATAGGTGACTATAGTTATTAAATAGGTAAAGTCAGTTATTGTCAACTATAGGTGACAATAACTGACTTTCTCGTCAAGTGAAAAGACGGCTTACTATAACATAGCTACTGAATGTTGTAGCCAGCTAAGTTTGTGTCTATCCTGATCCAAAAAGCATGCACGGATGCATACTTCGAAAATCTACCAGAAACAGTTGCAATATAACCGTAAACAGTTTTATTTAAGGCTTACTATAATGTAGATATTGAAGGTTATAGCCAGCAAGTTTTTGTCTATCCAAATGCATACTTTGTTTTGATTGTCGAGATCTGATCGCGGGACCTATAGCTTGCAGGTCCGCTTCTCTATCCACTACATAATTTGAGGTCGGTCGGTCGGTCGGTCGGTCGGTCAGTCGCTCACTCGCTCACGCACGCACTCAGTGAGAGACATTCACTCTTCTAGGCCGGCTCCGCTTACACGGTCCGGCAAAAAATATGGACGTAGTAACCATGACGTCACCTATAGGTGTCTGAAGACCTGTTTTGAAGCTCATTTTTGGCGGAGATGGCCGTCGCCATCTTGGCAGCGCGTCACTCGGCCTGACGGTGGATGTCCGCTGTTCCGGCGCATCCGCTGCCTCGGACGGATACAATTCAATTTCTATGAACAGCGTCAAGGCGTTGTTGACGGTTACGCAAAGCATCTCGGGAAGGCAGCGTAGCCGTTTGAGCTGTCTATAAGCAGCCATCTGGAGCAAGGTGGCGCGTCTGAACAGTGGACATCCATCATAACTCCTGGATAACCAAAAATGGGCAAAGAGGTGGGGCGTGGGTGCAGCTGAGGTGCCTGGTTGCTGAAACAACGCCCACCTAGCGCGACATTACTTAGCAAAGGCTAAGAAGCTAGGCTAAATGCTACCAGTACTAGCGGTTGATAGCCGGCGGTTGGTAGCCAGTCACCGTAATGTTACCAGCTTACATTTGAGGCAAGTTAACCTGAAACAATACAACAAAACGTACATGCTTAAAATGCTTCAGTGTTTTTAAGATATAAATGTGGTAATTTTGCAACTCTAGATTTTGTCGAGACGATAGACTGTAAAAAATAGGTTGAGACTTGCAGATTATATATTAGATTTTCACATAACTTTAGTTATGAGCACTGTATGGTTACTTGTCGTTTATTTGGATGTCACTTGATTATAACGTTACTTGTCAGTGACTGGAGTTAGCTGAGGCGATACCAGAAAGGACAAACCGCTAGGAGTGATACAAGTGACAACGCCAGTACCACACCTGTCACTCAATAGACCACGCCCCCTAATTATAAGACTTAACATAATTTAAACGGATGAGTTATAAAAAAATTCACTGTCCCCCACAGTTGTCACAAAGGGGGAAATAAGCAATATACGCCAAAAACATTTTGTGAACCAGGCTGTAAACATGTTTATTTCTGTTGTAAAGTTGGGCATTTTGTCATAAAATGTTGCCATAAAATGTTTGCCAAAAATCAGGTTTTGTTATTGTGTAATATTTATAAGGACATTATCACTTTGACTGTTAAAAAACAGAGAGGAAGAAACTTTAGGCTACTTTGGTACATTTACAAAGCATTTCAAGATGAGACATTGCGGGAGAAAGTTTACCAAGACACAAAAAATTATGTCCTGAGAATTTACAGGGAAATATACAAAGGTCCCCAAGAGAATATTTCCTTGGGACCAACATGCAGTTGTGTCCTTGACCAACATAAAACATCCACTGGATGACTTGCAGAAACCCTAATAGAAACATTGCTTAATGTCGTTATGATGTTCCTGTTTGCGGAGATCTGCCTGACACCTGTTCTCTCTCCCTTGAGCAGGCTCTCTCACTTGCCTAACAATGCGTGTGTGTTCCGTATTTGGTCTGTTGTATGCAGAATCCTAGAATATTTATTGATGATAGGCCCTACTTTTGATCTCTTTTGTTTGTTTATCAACTCAAAAATATGTTTTAGTTTTAATAGAGTTAGTTACCTAATATAGAAATCCACAAAAAACAGGATTTTTTTGTGGATATAATATATAGAAATCAACAAAAACCTCCCATTCATATTTCTCTTTGCTGGATAGATACAAGCATTCAACGTGCTGTCCAACAAGTTTGCTTCGGCCAGTGACTGCGCTACGTTCTTCACTCCGGCTATCCTCATGGGGCTGATCACCTCCCTCATCCTTCTCCTGGTCCTGGCTTACGCTCTGCACATGGTGGTCCACCTGAAGCACATTGACACCTATGAAGAACACAAGTCCACTGTCTACTTCCCCCGAGGCACAGAGACTGCAGAATGCACCAGCACCACTGGCTCAGCCCTCACTGAGAAAAACAGCTTGTAGGGGTCCATTACTCAGGATCAACAACACTAAGAATATCGAGTTTCTGCAGTTTTCATTGCGTGACTGTGCAGGGATGCGGACTGACAACACTGATGGAAGATTGACTGACTAACTGAACTTTAATTATAAAATTGATTTGGAGAAATATGCAATGTAATTACCTTAAATGGGGTTACAAGCTTTTAACAATTTCCTGTTAAAGTATTGTGAAAGTATCAATACACCAAACCAGATCTAGCAAAACAAATATTTATCTCATTCTAAATGTAACCAGTATTAACCATAAATTCCAAGGTTCTTAAAATGAAAATAATAATCTACATTCCTTGTCCACAATAACATTGTAGCCAAGGTGGACTTTCCAGCTACCTACAGGATTTGAGTCTTCTTGACTGTTGACTAATAAAACAGCTTAGATAGCCTATGCAAAATGCTTGTTTATTCGCAATGGTGGCCATGATAGCTAGCGTGCTAGCTAGATGTGGCTAGGCTCAGGAGCAGACAATGGCCTTGTGCCTTCTCACAATGCTGTTATGTGTTAATGCTTACTTATAAAGCAACCTGCCATATTGAAGGGACAGAAATACTTATATTTGTACTTTGGCATCTCTGGGCTCAGGCAGTGACAGATCCAGTTTCTTGTGGTTCAGCAACAACTGTATTTGGACACAGCTTTAGGTGACACTGATTCTGAATCACGTTTTGGGCATTGAAAATGAAAATGAAAGTACTATGTACTCTTGAATGAAATTCAACCAATTAAAGCACAAAAAATATATTTATTTCGTAACTTGTCAGTACTATACATCCTGACATGTATATTGGATAAATTTTCATTTTAATATCCTTACCTTACACTATAGGGTATAATGGGTATGCAGTACAGTGTATATTTTCCTGTAAATCATAAACAATACTCTTTTGAATAGTCAGCCATTTAGATTCTGACTTTTCAGACCTGCAGTAAATGAGTTTTCAAGAACTTGTGTTATTACAAGCTCTTGTAAAAAATAATACTGTATGTGAATTTAAATTTTCTATATTTTTAGTTGGTGTTTTTAATTTCTCTAATATATATTCTTCTTTCAAGATGGGCCTTCAATAGTTTAAAAACTATTTTGTTAACATTGGTCTTTAAAAAAACAGCTCATTGAATCAACTGCCAGAACCACATCAACCATTACGTGCAGCATGTCCGTGGCTAGAAAATACAGTACATTTGCTAACAGTACAGTAGCCCCTTTGATGGGTAGGGATGTGCAATTATTATAGGAACCTATTGTTATGTACTTTTCATTTATGTATAAGCTATGTGTTTGGAAAATGAACCCAAGTCTAAAATGTGTCCATTGCAATTTATGGAAATGGAACAGTAAATGTCTTAACCCTAGTTAATTTGTAATAGCTGCAATGTAGCATTGCAGGAATTATGTACATATGTAACTATTTTGGAAAATGTGATTACGTTAAATATCAATATACCCTGGTGCTATTGGTCCTAGATGACTCACAATGTAGTTCAGTGCCAACATATGTGCCATTTACCTACCACTGGAAAACAGCTGCTGGGAACAGTTATGAGCATAGTCATAGTTAATAGAATGGCTGTTTGCTATAGTGTTATCATCGGGAATGGTGGCTAGGCATTTTTTCTAAATGATTTTGTTGGGGAATTGTGTTTTGTTACCTCACCCTTAACCTTCATCCTAACCCTAACCTCAGTACTGTGATGCCTAACCTTAACAGTAACCTAATCCTAACCATAGTCCTAACCCTAACCTCAGTACTGTGATGCCTAACCTTAACAGTAACCAAATCCTAACCATATTCCTAACCCTAATGGCAGCACTGTCATGCACAACCTTAACTCTAAGTTAACCTTAAACATTAAACCTACCTGTTACTTGTAACGAGGCATTTTTCATTTTATATTGATTACATTAAGGACCAACATTATAGTGAAACGTTAAGGAGCAATGTACTAGCGAGTCATTAAGAATCAATAGCACTGGGGATGTGCTGATAGCGAACAAAATTGCAATGCTTTATGTTCACACTTAATATAATTGCAGTTTACAAAATAGATCCATATGAACGTAATTCCTGAGCGGTACGGCTCATAACTATGACATTTTTTATATAATAAAACTGTTAATGTTATACATTTCTGGTTAATGTAATAAATGTTGACCTGCTAACTTTTTCTGCTAGAAGTACTGTTTTAACATTAACCAATGGATATTACGTATAACAGTCAGTAAAACGTTTTTGATGACAATCAATTATATAATGACATACACTACCGTTCAAAGGTTTGGGCTCACTTAGAAATGTCCATGTTTTTGAAAGATAATCACATTTATGTCCATTAAAATAACATTATATTGACCAGAAATACAATGTAGACCTTGTTAATGTTGCAATTGACTATTGTAGCTGGAAATGGCTGATTTTTAATAGAATATCTACATATGCGTACAGAGGCCCATTATCAGCAACCATTACTCCTTCCAATGGCATGTTGTGTTTGCTAATCCAAGTTTATAATTATATAAGGCTAATTAATCATTAGAAAACCCTTTTGCAATTATGTTAGTAATGCTGAGAGCTGTTGTTCTGATTAAAAATGCAGTGAAACTGTCCTTCTTTTAGGCTAGTTCAGTATTTACGCATTAGCTTTTATGGGTTCGATTACAGACTCAAAATGGTCAAACACAAAGAACTTTCTTCTGAAACTCTATGCTTTTTCTGATAAATGAAGGTTATTACATTCAAGAAATTGCCTAGAAACTGAAGATCTTGTACAACAATGTGTAGTACTCCCTTCACAGAACTGAGCAAACTGGCTCTAACCAGAATACAGTGAGCAGGGGGAGGCCCCGGTGCACAATTGAGTAAGAGGACAAATACATTAGCTAGTCTATTTTGTGAAACAGACGCCTCACAGGTCCTCAACTGGCAGCTTCATTAAATAGTACCCGCAAATTACCATTCTCAATGTCAAGAGTGAAGGGGCAACTCTGGTATGCTGGGCTTGAGACTGGTGTTTTGCAGGTACTATTCAATAAAGCTGTCAGTTAAGGGGTTGATTGAGTAACTAATCACTTTTTCCACACAAAGCCACTTGATATTGGATAACTTTTTCCCTTCAAAAAATAAAATAATAATTTAAATACTGAATTTTGTGTTTACCCGGGTTCTCTTCACCTTGTACTACATTTTGTATGGATATCTGAAACCGTTTAGTGTGACAATTAAACAATAACAGAGAAAATTGGGACAAGGCAAATACCTATTTACTGCACTGTAACTGTATTTACATAATTGTGCCTATTGTACTGAATATGTGCAGTGCTAGCATTATTTTGTTAGTTATATAGTAGAACAATCAATTGTGAATATAATTATATATACACCGCGATCTTCATTAATATACCAGTAAATTACAATTGTGATAAAATAAGTACATCCCTGGAAAGGTATCATTTTTTACATTTGGGCATGGATATTTGAGCCAAATTCCAACCACATTCACTGATAATTGTAACCCAATTTAACAAACCAAACACAAAAACTTTTAAACATCTATGCAATTAAAATAAACAGAAATGCAATTTCTTCTGCTGAAAAAGTTAGTACATTCCAACCTTTACCATCAAATAAAAACACAAAGTAAAATCAGGTGCACCAAAAGAGATGCCAATGATTAGAAAATCATTAGAAAGTAACTTCAGTGGGTCTAAACTTTCCAAATGATTACACAGTCATTGTGAGGTAACACATCATACCATGATCAAAAGACCTATCTGAGGCCCTCACGAGAAGATTTTTTGATGTCCATGAGTCTGGGAGAGGTACAAAGCCATTTCCAAACAATTCAAAGTTCCATCATTCCACTTTCTGACAGACCATCTACAAATGGAGAAAAGTCCAAACGACTGGCAACATACATTGGACAACAAATTAAAGAGCTGACCAAAAGATGCGACGTGGGATGCAGAAATGTTTCAATCCATTTACAATGTGCTCCTTATACTTGCATGCAAGTTCTATACCATTTAAAATGATCTTGTAATTTCCACCATGAGAGAGCATTCTAATCACCTATAAATTGAGAACAGCTGAACAACAGTAGTTCTCTGGTCAGTTACTACTCAACTGCAAGTCATGGCTAAAAACAGCAATAGTTCCATCATTCATTTGTGTCTCCAGCACAATGTCTTACCGTGTTTTGTCACTTGTTTATGTCATTTCCAGCTAGAAGAAACCTACTGGTCAAATAAAAATTCACTATGGCTCAAAATTTGGCATGGGTATGAATACATTTGGGCTTAACTGTACATAATGTAAATTAACAGCAACTTAAGAGTAGGATTGGGAAAATGCGCAATATGAGTAGAAGTATTGAATATTATAGATACAGTTGTGCACAAAAGTTTGCATACCCTTGGGGAATTGGTAATATATGTACCATTTGTAAAGAAAACATGAGTGAGCATGCAAAACACATTTATTTTATTTCTTATGGGATTCACATTCAACTGTAGGTCATAACACAATGGCACAATCATAAAACAAAACAGGGCAACAGAGAAAAAAATGACCCCTGTTCAAAAGTCTGCATACCCCTAGTTCTTAATACTGTGTATTGCCCCCTTTAGCATCAATGACAGCGTGCAGTCTTTTGTAATAGTTGTCTATGAGTCCCCGAATTCTTGCAGGTGGTATAGCAGCCCATTCGTCTTGACAAAATGCCTCCAGGTCATGCAAAGTCTTTGGTTGTCTCACATGAACCGCACGTTTGGGATCTCCCCAGAGTGGCTCGATGATATTAAGGTCAGGAGACTATGATGGCCACACCAGAACCTTCACCTTTTTCTGCTGTAACCACTGGAGGGTCAACTTGGCCTTGTGCTTAGGGTCATTGTCGTGCTGGAAAGTCCAAGAGCGTCCCATGTGCAGCTTTTGTGCAGAAGAATGCAAATTGTCTGCCAGTATTTTCTGATAACAAGCTGCATTCATCTTGCCAACAATTTTCACAAGATTCCCCGTGCCTTTAGAGCTCATACACCCCTAAAATATCAGTGAGCCACCACCATACTTCACAGTGGGGATGGTATTCTGTTCACTATAGGCCTTGTTGACCCCTCTCCAAACATAGCGCTTATGGTTGTGACCATAAAGCTCTATTTTGGTCTCGTCACTCCATATTAGTGTGCCAAAAGCTGTGAGGTGTGTCAAGGTGTTGTTGGGCATATTGTAACTGGGCATTGGCACAGTAAAGGCTTCTTTCTGGCAATTCGACCATGCAGCTCATTTTTGTCTTCAAGTATTGTCATATTGTGCTCCTTGAAACAACCACACCATCTTTTTCCAGAGCAGCCTGCATTTCTCCTGAGGTTACCTGTGGGCTTTTCTTTGTATCCTGAACAATTCTTGTGGCAGTTTTGGCTGAAATCTTTCTTGGTCTACCAAGAAACAGTACTGATTAGCATTTGCAAGGCTTTGGATATCTTTTTATATCCTTTTCCATCTAAGTTCCATTACCTTGTTACGCAAGTCTTTTGTCAGTTCTTTTCTGCTCCCCATGGCTCAGTATCTAGCCTGCTCAGTGCATCCACGTGAGAGCTAACAAATTCATTGACTATTTATACACAGACACTAATTGTAATATAAAAAGCCACAGGTGTGGGAAATTCACCTTTAATTGCCATTTTCACCTGTGTGTGTCACCTTGTGTGTCTGTATCAAGGCCAAACATTCAAGGGTATGTAAACTTTTGATCAGGGCCATTTGGGTGATTTCTGTTATCATTATGACCTAAAAAGGAGCCAAACAACTATGTGATAATAAATGGCTTCATATGATCACTATCCTTAAATAAAATAGTTTTTTTTGCACAATCAGTCATATTTTCAAAGTCAATGCCAAAATTTCACAATTTATGAACTTATGAACACAACTGTACATATGAGTGTACTATGTGTATTAATATCACATCTACCAGACGGCAGCAGTGTGAACAGACCAAAGCCTGGGTGGCTGTCTCTTTGATGATGTTCCGTGCTTTCCACCGGCATCGTGTATTGTAGATGCCTTGCATGGAGGGGAGATGGCAGCCGATGACACGCTCCGCAGACTTTACCACCCTCTGGGGGAACTTGCAGACCGCAGTGGAGCAGCTGCCATACCAGGCAGTAATGCAGCCTGAGGGGATGCTTTCAATGGTGCATCTGTAGAAGTTGGTGAGAGTTTTTACAGACATGCCAAACTTTTTGAGTCTTCTCAGGAAGACCCCCTCCCCCGCCGCTTCCTGTCCATGATCATCTCCTTAGACTTGCACATTTGTCGAGAGAGAGGTTGTTGTCCTGGTGCCATGTAGCCAGGTTCATTAACTCCTCTCTGTAAGTGGTCTCATCATTGTTGGAGATGAGACCCAGGATGGTTGTGTCGTCTGCTTACTTAAGGCTTGGTGTTGGGGCTGTGCGTGGCCACGGAGTCGTGTGAACAGGAAGTACAGGAGGGGTCTGAGTACGCAGACCTGCGGGGCTCTGGTGCTCAGGGTCAGTGTAGAGGAGGTGAGGTTGCCCATTCTCACCACCTGGGGTCTGCCCGTAAGGAAGTCCAGGATCCAATTGCAAAGGGAGGAGTTAAGTCCCAGGGTCCTGAGCTTAGGAACAAGCTTGGCAGGCACAATAGTGTTGAATGCAAAGCTGTAGTCCATGAACAGCATCCTCACGTATGTGTTGCCTTTTTCCAGTTGGGAGAGGGCATTGTGTGTCGTCAGGGACATGGTATCGTCCATAGATCTTTTGGGCCGGTATGCAAATTGTAAGGGGTCCAACGTGTCAGGAAGGATGGAGCAGATGTGAGTTCTGACCAACTGCTAGAAGCACTTTATGATGGTGGAGGTCAGTGCTACAGGTTGGTAGTGGTTCAGGCAGGTGATGGAAAGTTTCTTGGGTACAGTGATGATGCACAAATATGTTGAACAAAATAGTAAATAATCCATTTGGCGTTTTGCCCTGCAAGCTTGCAGGTTGTGACAGACTCCTGCAGAGCGAGTCCAGTTAAAATACAGTAAATCATTGTTTTGACATCATGATGTCGTTCCTATTGTGGCAGATGGCAGGGAGAGGTGAGGGGAGTGGTGATTGAGAGAAGATATCTGGCGGCCTGCTGGCTCTACCCCTGAGCCTTACATGGACTTCCTGCCCCAACGAGGGAAGGCTGTGGATCATTAAGCCGTTGAGTGCTTGGGGATAAAAGAGGAAACGGACTGCGCAACGCAAGAGGGCGAAGAGGGGAAGGCGTGTTATGGAGTGTGCGAATCAAGAGAATTATCCGGTGATTACCCGTTGTGACCTAGACTGCCTGATTACCCCCCCTGTGCACTGAACTGGTTTGGCAGAGGACCTGGTTTTTGGGATTCCCTCTGGACAACGGGCAACGAGATTAGAGTGTGGACCGTGGACTGGCTGCTGACCCCCCCCCCCTTTTACCCACTGTGTACAAACATCCCTCATAAATTCCAGAACTGCATTCTAGTTGTGCTTTCTGTGCTGTTGTTGTGATTGAACTTGGTTGCACGGAAACCCCACACCCCTGAGCCTGCTACACTGTCAACGATGGCGGTCAACCATTGTTTATGAACTGTACTGTCCCATTGCCCAGTATAATGCAAACTTTGATAGATCTATGCACTCATAGTAAACATAAACTGTGGTGGAGTCATCCTGGACCAGCAGTAGCTTACAGCTGCAGATGAACTGTAACTTCCTTTTTTATGCTGATGACATTGATGATGTAATGCTAGCTACAGCCCTATTTCGGCACAAGCATTTGCAGTCCTGCACTCTGATTTAAAATTACTAACAAAATCACTTGTAGACCTTAACTGGTAAAAGCAAGTAAAACTAAATATATGCAACAGAAATGCACTGATCAATCAGCCAGTAATCGGAAGTCATATGATTTTTGATTAAAACAGGCGATCAGCAATTGACTGATATCCCTTTCTTATGGCCGATTGAGAGAACCGATCAATGATGTACAACATTAGCCAAAAAAAAAAAAGAGTAAATTGAGTTGAGTCCTTATATAGATTTAGTTATCCTATGTAATTTCTGTTGAAACAAAATGTTCTAACAATAGCCCTTCAGCAAAATTACAGTCAAACTATTTTGAATATTTTTACAGATACCCATGTCGTATGATATTATTTACATTTAAGACATTTTAAGACATTTCGGAGATGCTCTTATCCAGAGCAACTTGCTGATAAATAGATGGATGAGTTAATTTTATACATAATCAATCAATCAAATTTATTTATAAAGCCGTTTTTACATCAGCAGTTGTCACAAAGTGCTTTTACAAAACACCCGGCCTTAAAACCCCAAGGAGCAAACAACAGTAGTGTTGAATTTCAGTGGCTAGGAAAAACTCCCTAAGAAGGCCGAAATTTAGGAAGAAACCTAGAGAGGACCCAGGCTCAGAGGGGTGACCAGTCCTCTTCTGGCTGTACCGGGT
>JACXGI010005233.1:35569-48526 GCA_016801175.1 Esox masquinongy | reverse complement strand
CACATTTTTGAATGGGTTTTGTTTCACAATCCTCTCCAGGGTGTGGTTATCCCTATTGCTTGTACACTTTTTTCTACCACATCTTTTCCTTCCCTTCGCCTCTCTATTAATGTGCTTGGACACAGAGCTCTGTGAACAGCCAGCCTCTTTAGCAATGACCTTTTGTGTCTTGCCCTCCTTGTGCAAGGTGTCAATGGTCCTCTTTTGGACAGCTGTCAAATCAGCAGTCTTCCCCATGATTGTGTAGCCTACAGAACCATTTAAAGGCCTTTGTAGGTGTTTTGAGTTAATTAGCTGATTAGAGTGTGGCACCAGATGTCTTCAATATTGAACCTTTTCACAATATTCTAATTTTCTGAGATACTGAATTTGGGGTTTTCATTAGTTATAATCATCAAAATGAAAAGGAATAAACACTTGAAATACATCAGTCTGTGTTGAATGAATGTATACATTATACAAGTTTCACTTTTTGAATGGAATTACTGAAATAAATCAACTTTTTGATGATATTCTAATTATATGACCAGCACCTGTATGTCGTGGAGCTCCGCCCCCTAGAGGGGCTTTAGCTCCTAGTGGTTTATCCTGGCCGCGTCCGCGGCCGTACTGAAAAACACATTATGCATGATGCAACAGCCAATCAGGGCACGCCTGCCCCTATATATGACCCGTGAGCCCAGAGAACGCCCTCCCTTTTTATTCAGCAAACGCTTGCTGAGTTTACTTTTACTTATTTCTATTGCTTCAGCCTGAGATTTTTTGTCGTCGGCATTCTTTAGTTCAACGTCTCACCATGAAGAAATTTTTCGCCGCCGCATGCCGTTGCGCCGACCTGTCACCGGATCAGGACTCTCACCGTGCGTGTGTTTCCTGCCTGGGACCGGCCCACGCTCGTGAGGGTCTCACCGACCCCCCAGCTTGCTCCTCCTGTGCTGCTCTGTCCCTCTCTACGCGTGTAAAGAGGGCTAACTTTTTCGAAGAGGAGGTAGACGTCTCCGCTGCGTTGAGTTCCAGCAGCGACGACGATCACATGTCTGAGGAGGACGCTCCGACGTCGGACCCGACTCCCCTGTCTCAAAAGGACCCGCTCCCTTCCCGCGTGGGTTGTGTTGGTGGGTCTCGCGCTTCTCCCTTTCTCCCGTGAGAACTAGATGACGACCTCACTTCTGCTGCTTCCTTCCGCCCGCCCACTCTCCGCGTGGAGTTTGCGGGCATGATTGAGAGAGCGGCACTACGTATCCAGCTGCCCCTGCCTCCATTGCCAACACCGAAGGAACCTTCAGACATGTCCTTCGGCTCCTGGGCTGAGCGTGTCAAACCAGTGGACTCCCCGGCGCCTGAGGTCCGTGGTTTTAAAGCTTTCGCCGAAGGTTCCTGGTCCGCTCCAGCCTCTGCAAGAGCTCCCGTCAAGTCCTACGCCACCTTCACCAGAGTCGACGGCAGGCAGACTCCCATCAGCTCGGCCATTCCTCCTTTAGAACCTGAGCTGGCCGCGCATTTCCTGCCTTCCTGGGGCTGGTCGGGGAAGAAGCCTACCCTACCATCCACCAAGGACCGCTACACGGGGCAGTTATGGGATAAAGTCTACGTTTTGGGATCACAGGCCCTGGCCGCGGCGAACAACGTTGCTCTCCTCGCGTCGGCGGCTTCCCACGTTTTCACCTACTCCGTCGTCGCGTGACCTCGAAGAGGTGGCCAGTAACCTAAAGGCTATTCTCCATCTTAACCAAGCTCAGACGGTCTGCGCTGGACGCGCAGTGGCTTCTTCCGTGGTCGGACACCGTCACCTGTGGCTGTCTCTCTCCTCCCTACGCGACGCCGATCGCGCACCACTCCTGAACGCACCACTATCCCAGGAGGGCTTGATCGGTGACGCTGTTCACACGGCTATAGAGTCTTGTAAGAAGACAGACGAGGGAAGGAAGGAGCTATCTCGTCACCTTCCTTTGGCTAGCCGCTCTTCTCATTCGGCCCCACATCCTTCTTCTCATCGCCCGGGCTCCTCTGCAAACGACCCAGCACTGCCAGGTCTCTGCTGCCGCCTCCTCTGCTGCCTCGGCGCCTCCTCCTCCTACTGCCGCGGATCCTGCTCCCCCTACCGTGCAACGCAGGCAACCCGCCCCCTGACTGGATCATCCGTGGCCGTCTAAGAGACCCAAACCGTTCTGACTAGGTGTGGAACGGGTTGCGAGTGGCAACGTTGCCCTCACGGCCCCCGCCTCTTCCTCCATCAGCAAGGTAAGGGCCAAGTCTGACGGCGTCGCAGATTCGGCCCGACCATCTTTTCCTTTCAATAAACAAGCTAAACTTTGCTTGTGTGTAAGTTGTGCTTCTGTGCAGACTCAGGCAGTGTCTGAGCCTGTTAATTCACTTGTACCCTTCGCATGCTCTAGTTTAACTCCTTTGGTGGCTGTTAGAGACACAGCAAGCGCTCTCTCTGTCTCTATGTCTGCCCCGTTGGATATGAGCAGTGGCGCGAACGAGAGGCTTTTCCCTTGTTCTCGCCCTGTAGCCTGCAGGTATTCTAATGTTTTTGCTTGTGTACGTTCTATTCCTTTCCCTATTCAGTGCAAGGGTAAGAGCGGTGTTAACTGTCTTCACGGTAGTGAGTCTTTTCAGGGAGTTATAGGTATAACTACTCTCTCCTCCCTACCTGCCACCTCTCATAAACATAAGCGCCAGCTAGCAGGTTCAGAGGCGTCTCTCGTTCCGCTGCCCGCCAGTCCCGAGCGTGTTCACTCTCATAGTTTTGCCCGGCACGACCGTGTTGACATTTGCTTGCTTTCAGTGAAGCATTCGCTTATGCAGATGCAGGGCTCCTCTCTCTCCCGCCTTTCGCGGATTAACGAGCATCCTGAGAGTTCACTTGGGGTTACAGATGTAACCCTGGTGTCTTCTCAACCCGCTCGCTATGATGGGATGACAGGCCAGGTAACGTCGCCGGCTCTCGCCTCCTTCCTGCTACCTGTTCCTTCTGATTCCCCCATTCCCGTCTGCACTATTCGGCGTCTCCATGGCAATGCGTCCCCACTCAGGGTGCAACGTCCGCGCATGCAAATGCCGGGCTCTGCTCTCTCTCAGTTTTCTATGAGTGAGAGCGCTGTACTAAATGAACAGCAGGTTGGCTCAGTGGTTAGTGCGCTTGGCTTTTGCTCTGTAGACCTGGGTTTGCCTCCTGTTGTGGCTCTTAATTTTTCTCAGATTTTTTCTCATCCCTTTCTCTCTCTGCCCTCCTTGGGCCGTATCTCTTCCTCTCCGGTCGAGCTCGGCGGCGGTAGGGGCAGAGGGGGAATTCGAACTCTTTCTGGCCAACGCCCACCAACTTCATGCTCTTCCTCTCTCAGAGCGTTATTGGGAGTGGCATCAGCACTGTACAATGTCAGCCTGGCTCGATCGAACGATCAGACTGGGTTATCTAATTCAGTTTCGCTCAGCTCCAACTCTCTTCTCCGGTATAGTGGAGACGGTGATGTCATTGCCCGACAGAGCGTCTGCTCTACTGTCAGAGGTGACGGACTTGTTGAGCAAAGGAGCGATCTCCGAGGTCCCAGAGGATCTCAGGCAGGACGGCTTCTACTCCCGTTACTTCCTGGTTCCCAAGAGAACGGGAGGAGTGAGGCCGATCTTGTATCTGCGCAATCTGAATGCGCACGTAGCCAAACGTCCGTTACGTATGCTCACCACCACTCGCCTGCTAGAAGCCTTTCTGCTGGGAGATTTCTGTTCAAGCATAGACGTCCAGGATGCTTACTTCCATGTCCCGATCGTGTGCAGACACAGGAAGTTTTTCCGGTTTGCCTTTCAGGGCAGGGTCTTCGAGTATACGAGGATTCCGTTCGGCTACGCTCTGGCCCCACGCACTTTCTCCAAATGTCTGGAGGCAGCACTGGAGCCCCTACGCAGGGAAGGCATTAGGATTTTAGCCTATTTGGACGACCACCCGATTCTAGCATCGTCCCTGGAATTGGCCAGGATGCACACTTTCCTGGGTCTGGTCATGGACAAGCGTACAATGAGAGCCCGCATTTCAGATTCTTGGGCTCTCGATTTGTTCTCTGAACTCAACCTGTGCCGGCCGCCCTGCAGGCTTTCGGTTCGGACCATCATGTCCCTTTTGGGTATGATGGCTGCTGCACACGCGGTAGTTCCCCTGGGCCTACTGCACATGCGCAGCCTACAGGCCTGGTTCTCTCGCCAGCAGGTCAACCCGGTACGCCATCGGAACCGGATTTTGTCTCTGCCAGCTCACCTGGAGGGGGACCTGGACTATTGGAGAGACCCCTTGATGCTCTCTCAGGGCGCTCCTCTGGGCAGGGAGTCAGAGTACATTCAGGTTTTCACAGACGCCCCTCTTCATGGATGGGGCGGTGTGTGTCAGGGTCAGGCTGTCGGGGGCGTGTGGCCTCCCGGCCCTCGCCACATCAACCTGCTGGAACTGGACACGGTCTTATTGGTGCTGACGCACTTCTCGGACCGGGTCAAGGGCCGCGATGTCCTGATTCGCTCAGATAACCGGGCCACAGTGGCTTACATCTGTGTCAAGGGCCTTCATCCCGATGAGTGGCGTCTTCACCCAGACATCGTCTCCCTCATCTGGCAGAGGTTTGGGGAAGCCCAGGTGGACCTATTCACTTCCAGACAGAACGGACACTGTCGCCTGTGGCTCTCCCTGTCCCAGATGGATCGCCCCCCTCTGGGGGTGGATGCGCTTGTGCACCACCCCTGGCCTCGAGGCCTCCTTTACGCATTTCCCCCGCAGTGCTGCATAGCGCGTCTGCTGGCTCGGATCAAGGCGGAAGGGCTTCGGTTTATCCTAGTGGCGCCCGATCGCCCTGCGGCTATCTGGTATCCAGAGATGATCCAGTTGCTAGCGAACCTCCCGTGGACGGTCCCGCTCAGACAGGACGCACTGTCCAAAGCGGAGGGCTCGATCCTACACCCTCCATCACTATCAGGAACTCTCATGGTCTGGCCCCTGTGCGGGACAGGCTTTTGAATAGAGGTCTGTCCGCTGCGGTCGTCCGCACCATCCAGGGTGCTAGGGCAGCATCCACGTCCAAGATGTATTCCACTCGCTGGAATATGTTTGTGTCGTGGTGCAAGCAGAGGTCCTCGGACCCTTTGTGTTGTCCTGTGGAGCAGATCCTGTCATTTTTGCAGTATCTCTTTGATATGGATAGGTCTCCTTTGACCATCCGTGGTCACGCATCAGTCATCTCTGCGTGTCATGAGGGTTTTGCTGGAAACACTGTTTTCAGCCACCCTCTCCTCCGCCGCTTCCTTTTGTGTACGCATCGTCTGCGCCCGGTGACCAGGCTGGGCGCTCCGCAATGGGATCTGGCCACGGTGCTGGGCGCTCTCTGTGAGACCCCATTCGAGCCTTTGCAGCAGTGTTCTCTTAAGTTGCTCTCCCTTAAGACTGCTTTACTCATCGCTTTGTGCTCTGCCAAGCGGGTGAGTGACCTCTGCACACTTTCGGTGCATCCGGGCTGCCTTACTATAAGAGAGGACTTAGGTTCCGCTACGCTGAGACCTAATCCTTCTTTCATACCCAAGGTTATCACCAGCTCATTTCGACCTAGGACTATCGATTTACAGGCCTTCTTCCCTCCTCAGCACGCACATGAGGACGAGAGACTCCACTGTCTGTGTCCGGTGCGCGCTCTCGCTCTTTACATAGAGTGCACCAGCTCTATCAGACTGACTCCAGCTGTTTGTTTGCTATTCGGATGCCCGGGTGGGTCGTCCGCTTTCTAAGCAGCGTTTCTCCCACTGGCTTTGTGACTGCATCACTTTGGCCTACGGGGCGTCTGGTTCCGTGGTTCCGGATGGCCTTCGTGCACACTCCACGCGGGGTGTTGTAGCCTCCTCTGCCCTTTTCCACGGGGTCGGAGTAGATGACATTTGCGCTGCGGCGTCGCCTTCAGCGTTTGTCCGTTACTACTTACTGGACATGTCTCCTTCATCCCTTGTTCATTCGGTTCTCGGTGCAGCTGCCAGGGATCTCTGAATTTTGATGGGGAATCTCGTGCTTTGCCTTGATTCTATTCTTTTCTCTAGTGCTATGGGCACTCAGTAGCCTGCTGGCTCAGTGGTATTGTCACTGCCTGAAAATTGTTCATTGGTTATCATTGGTTGCTGACGTCATTTACTTCAAGCTAAGATTGCAGGTTTATAAATACACTATTTATTTATTTATTTGCGTTTTGAAAATCCATCACTGGTGGCCCTAATAATCGCAGGTTACGTTCACTCCGGTAAATCTTATTTCTATGTTTGTGTTTCACGATTGCACAAGTGCATTCGCGTGCCAGGGGTTTCTGCAACATTTTGACAATGTTGTAGGTTGTGGAGCAAAACATCAGACTACTGCAGATTTAGTTTATGCGCGAAAAGCGTATATCTTAATTTTTATATTCAACAATGTCAATAGCCTTTTCGAGTAATTGCCATATTTCAACAATGTTTTGAAGCAATTAATAGTTATTGCTAAAAACTTAGGGCGTCTATCAATGTTCAAAGTTATTGTTAAAATTTTAGGGCCTCTATCCATCAAAGTTCATAGTTATTGTTAAAAACTTAGGGATTCTATCCATCAAAGTTCATAGTTATTGTTAATAACTTAGCCCTCTATGGCATGACCTTTTTTTTGGGGGGAAAAAAATATTTCACCCCATTTTTTGGGACCTTGGGGGTCCCTGATAACATATCCATAATAAGATTTGCCCCCCCCCACCCAAATATTGGTTTGTTGCCTCAGGGCAACAGTGTGCTACGAGTGTACTGAAACACCCTGGTTTTCTATAGTATTTATGATAAGTAGAATAAGGAAAACAAGCAATATATGCATCAGAAAAAGTTTATTTTTATAAACATCAACCACAAATGGTTCCAACCAATCACAATTAGAATCTTCACACTCAAAACACAAAAAAAATCCAATTAACAAACTACTACTAATCACAACTAACAAACTACTACTAATCACAACTAACAAACTTATAAATGTTTCTCACTTTTCATATAAACATGCAAACCAACATCCAAATGACTGTGTGTGTGTGAGAGTGTGTGTGCGTGAGAGTGGAGAGGTTAGCCTGAGTGTGCAGGTATACACCAATGAGCCAAAACATTATGACCACCTGCCTAATGCTGTTTGTCCTCCACACCGCTAAAACAGCGCCAACCTGCCGAGGTATGGACTCTACAAGACCCCTGAAGGTGTCCTGTGGTATCTGGCACCAAGACATTAGCAGCAGATCCTTCAAGTCCTGTAAGTTGCAAGTTGGAGCCACTGTGGATTGGACTTGTTGGTCCAGTACATCCCACAGATGCTCAATCGGATTGAAATCTGGGGAAGACCAGGGCAACACCTTGAACTCTTCATCATGTTCCTCAAACCATTCCTGAACAATATGTGTGCAGTGTGGCAGGCCCCCTTTTCTGCTGAGAGGCCACTGCCATCAGGGAATACCATTATCATGAAGGAGTGTACCTGGTCTGCAACAATGTTTAGGTTGGCTTGTGTCAAATTGATGTCCACATGAATGCCCAGACCCAGAGTTTCCCAGCAGAACATTGCCCAGAGCATCACACTCCTTCCACCGGCTTGTTGTCTTCCCACAGTGCATCCTGGTGCCATCACTTCCCCAGGTAAACGGCGCACACGTACACGGCCGTCCACTTGGTGTAAAAAAACGTGACTCATTGGACCAGGCGACCTTCTTCCACTGCTCTAAGGTCCAGTTCCGAAACTGGCGTGCCCATTGTGGGTGCTTTTGAAGGTTGTTCGCTTCACCTGTGAGTGGTCATAATGTTTTGGCTCATCAGTGTATGTGAAGGTGTGTGTGTTTCAGTGTGTCTGAATGTGTGTTTTGTGGGGTGTTCTCCACCAAGGTAGGTGTGGAACATCAACCTTCTGCTACATCTTTATCCTCAGGCTCATTGTCAACAGACATGCATCCTCCTTTAAAAAAGAAAGCAGGAAGCACAAATTTGAATGTGTCTTATACCCTTCTTCATCCACTGACATGCATGCTAACAAACACATATACCTACCCCTAACTGCTGACTGACCCCTGACCTAGTATCTCTCAAACCTGATTCGGGGATCCACT
Source organism: Esox masquinongy (assembly GCA_016801175.1). Lineage (NCBI taxonomy): Eukaryota > Metazoa > Chordata > Actinopteri > Esociformes > Esocidae > Esox > Esox masquinongy. The sequence continues at coordinate 40,406 of JACXGI010005233.1, read as the reverse complement.
CTTCCTGACTCTCTTTCAAGCTCACTGTCCTAACTGTTTGATAATTTTCCATCGACCCATAAAGTGTGCTTGTTTTCATTTCCTGTAAGTATAAGTAGATAGTTAATGTTTTACTTTACTATGGTCATAATTATACATCCGATCACATCTACACACTAGCATGATATTGCCCGAACAAAAGTGGTCTAACTGCACAATGTTGCCCTGAGGCAATGAACCAAAAAACACAGTATTAGTATATAAATAAAAACAAAATAAGTCTTTAAACAATCAAATATATTTCTTCACATACTCATACACATGCATATATATTTTTATTTAACATTATTTCAATGTAAACATGTTAAAAAGGGATATTAATCTTGCCAATTGGTGGCACTGTGTCCCATGCGGCTTTGCTTCCTGAAAGGACTGCTCCACCCAAGACAAAAGGCCATACACTTCAGTCCCTCATTTCATTGGACAAAAACATGTCAGGTGATTAAATATATCTTAAAGGAGCAGTGTGAGGTCCAAAAAGGTAGTTTGTTGCCTTAGGGCAAAACTATGCCATAGAGGGTTAGGTCTTCTACACATCAATGTTCATAGTTATTTTTCATAACTTATACATCAATGTACATAACTATGCAGATAATCTCAAGGTTATTTTTGATTCTGACCTCAAATTTGATAAACAAGTAAACGCTGTTGTCAGGGGTAGCTTTTTCCAGCTCCGGCCGTTGCAAAACTGAGACCATTTGTTACTCTCCAGGATTTGGAGATAGTTATTAATGCATTAATTTTCCCTATTTCATTTTCGACTATTGCAACTCTTTGTATTTGGGAACATTTCAGTCTTCCTTGTCTCGCCTTCAGCTCTTCCAAAATCCAGCTGCTATGGTTTTAACCGGTACAAAGAAGAGAGAGCATCACCCCTGTTTTGGCATCTCTCCCCTGGCTACTTGTTAAATATAGGACTGATTTTAAGGTTCTTTAATTTGTTTATAATGTGCTGCATGGATCAGCACCCTCCTATATTTCGGACCTCCTTATCCACCACTGTTCCCAGGCCCCCTTCAACCAAATGCTTTTATGTGCTCCACGAACCCAATTATACCTTAAAGAAGGCTGTGCCTTTTCTGTTGCTGCTTCAAGGAAGTGGAATAGGCTACCTTTATATATTAGGTCTTCCACTAGTAGCGATATTTTTAAATCCCACCTTAAGACATATCTTATTTCTTTAGCATTTGAGTTTGCAAATGGGTAGGAAGTTGTATTTCTGTTTGTCATGTCCTATGAAAATATGCTTAGTTAGCTATGTTTTTTATGTATGGTCGTTTTGCTGTCCTAGACATTTAATTGTACAGCACTTTGGTTGACACTTGTTTTAAAAAGTGCTTTATAAATAAATGTGACTTGACATTGCTAAGTGACCCCAAACTTTTGAACGGTTGTTTATATCTGTACAATGCAAAGTGCAGGCAAGTAGAAAATGATGAATAAAGGATAAGAAGTCTCTTAACATCAGACAGTCCGGTTAACATCAGCAACACTAGTCCAGTCATAACTTCATAACTTTGTCTTCACAGAGTAAAACCTTCAAAATCCAGTCGGTAAAAAAAAAAAGGTTTAAAGAGACCCTTGGGAAATGTTAAACTGGTGGCTAAGCCAGAAAGGCAGTGATTATTGATGAACGTTGTTTGTCAGATAAGTGATGAGGTGGTTGAGTCCAAATGGTGGTGTTGCATCGGTCAGCAAGAGAAGTGTCAAACACAATGTCACATTACAGAAAACAGTGTGGTCTATTTTAGTCACAGGTTTCAGTTGCACATTCGTTTAAAAAGCTGACCACTTCCTTCTCTCAATGGACTGAATTGTACTTAACGGGATTTACACACTTGGCAGTGGCATTGGTACCCAGTAAGGTATGTCAATTGTATCTTTATTTATAGGTACAGTACATCTGATAGTATGTTATACTGTCTGCTTTATAGTTTTTGTATGGCAGTGTACTGTTGTGGTGAAATTGTGCACATTTTAATGATGAACTTATTTTCGTTTTTAGCTCCAAAAAGATGTGTACTTTTCTGTTTACATTTAATTATTCTGTGGGGTTCATCTGGATTTGTAAGTGGTGCCACATACACTATATGGCCAAAAGTATGCGGACACATGACCATCACATCCATGAGCTTGTTTAGATTAGATTCAACTTTATTTTCATTGAACAGTACAAGGTCAATTAAATGCAGTTAGAATCTAACCAGAAGTGCAAATAGAAGAGGACAGAAAATTAACAAGTATTAATTATAGTGTATGTTACAAGTGGTATAATAGTTGTGCGGGTACAGATGGCAATTCTAATGACATGTAGATGTGCAGTCGAGGCAAATTGAAGGAGTAACGTAGATTGTGCAACCGGGATGCAGAGATAGCAGCAATGAGGTCCCTGAGAAAGAAATGAATATGTAAGCATGATGGCAGTAAAAATGTAAGCATTATGGCAGTACTATGTGCAAAGATGCAAATTCAATGTGCAAGGTGCATGTGCAACTGAAATGCAGGGATAGCAGCAGTGAGGTTCTCGAGGTAGACATGCACATGTAACAACTGAAAACTTTCATTATCAGTCTTTGCAAGGCAGTGTCAGAGTAGTACAAGAGAGTAGTGCAACAAGGTCACTGGGAGGCAGGGGGGCATATGGTTAGTGATGGGTCAGAGTTCACAGTGTTCTCTGGGTCACAGAGTTAAGCAGGGTTACTGTAGAAGGGAAGAAACTGTTCCTGAGCCTGCTGGTGCGAGAATCGCGGTTGTGGTTCCCATCGCAGAGTGATCACAGAACCAAGGACAGTCAAAACTTGTGATCTGTAACAGGCAAATGTTGATAACAGGAAAGTAGATCGTAAAACTACAGGATGGCTGCCAAAAGTCGTAATACATAAAGAACAGCAGGTAGGTTCAAAACACGTGTCTAGAGTGAAAGTACAGGCAGGGGAGAGAGCAACTAACATTGTCAGACAATACAGGTAAACAACTCGATACACTTGAAGGCCATCCAAAAGATCAGCAAGCAACAGGCATAGTAACAATATATAAAATAAAATAAAAACTCACAAAGAAAAAGGGGCAAAGAACTGAACTAAATAGTGGGTGCTGATGAAACACAGGCGAGTGTGAGCAGGTGATTAGAATTCCGGTGATTGTCTTCTGGAGAGTGAGCTGCGTTCAGGAGATCAGTGGCGTGGTCGAGGGTGTGAGCTAGAGAAAGTCTTTACAATAACAGCCACCACTCTTCTGGAAAGAATGCTTTGATAAATTCAAATGTAGATAGATCTAATCCAAATATGACCAACTCACAAATTATGGCTCCCAAGGCCCTGCAACGGCTGCTTTCTGATCTTAGTTTGGTTGATCTATGGAGGCTAAAAAAATCCATCCGTGAAAGAGTTTAAATGTTTTCCAATAGACATCTTTCCTATTCAAGGCTTGACTATACAGTGGATATAAAAAGTCTACACACCCCTGTTAAAATACCAGGTTCTTGTGATGTAAAAGAATGAGACAAAGATAAATCATGTCAGAACATTTTCCACCTTTAATGTGACCTATAACGTGAACAATTCAATTGAAAAACAAACTGAAATCTTTGAGGGGGAAAAATAAAAAACTCACAATAACCTGGTTGCATAAGTGTGCACACCCTTAAACTAATACTTTGTTGAAGCACCTTTTGATTTCATTACAGCACTCAGTCTTTTAGGGTAGGAGTCTATTAGCATGGCACATCTTGACATGTCAATATTTGCCCACTCTTCTTTACAAAAGCGCTCCAAATCTGTCAGATTGTGAGGACATCTCCTGTGCACAGCCCTCTTCAGATCACCCCACAGATGTTCAATTGGATTCAGGTCCTGGCTCATTCCAAAATGTTAATCTTCTTCTGGTGAAGCCATGCTTTTGTGGATTTGGATGTGTGCTTCGGATCGTTGTCGTGCTGAAAGGTGAACTTCCTCTTCATCTTCAGCTTTCTAACGGACGCCTGAAGGTTTTGTGCCAAAATTGCCTGGTATTTGGAACTGTTCATAATTCCCTCCACCCTGACTAAGGCTCCGGTTCCAGCTGAAGAAAAACAGCCCTAAAGCATGATGCTGCCACCACCATGCTTCAATCTGAGTATGGTGTTCTTTGGGTGATGTGCAGTGTTGTTTTTGCGCCAAACATACCTTTTGGAATTATGGCCAAAAAGTTCAACCTTGGTTTCATCAGACCATAACACATTTTCCCACATGCTTTTGGGGGACTTGATGTTTGTTTTTGCAAACTTCAGCTGGGCTTGGATGTTTTTCTTTGTAAGAAAAGGCCTCCGTCTTGCCACCCTACCCCATAGCCCATTCATATGAAGAATACGGGAGATTGTTGTCACATGTAGCACACAGCCAGTACTTGCCAGAAAGTCCTGCAGTTCCTTTAATGCTGCTGTAGGCCTCTTGGAAGCCTCCCTGACCAGTTTCTTCTCGTCTTTTCATCAATTTTGGAGGGATGTCCAGTTAGTGGTAATGTCTCTGTTGTGCCATACTTTCTCCACTTGATGATGACTGTCTTCACTGTGTTCCATGGTATATCTAATGCTTTGGAAATTCTTTTGTACCCTTCTCCTGGCTGATATCTTTCAACAATGAGATCCCTCTGATGCTTTGGAAGCTCTCTGCGGACCATGGCTTTTGCTCTGAGATGCAACTAAGAAAATGTCAGGAAAATCCTTCTAGAACAGCTGAACTTTATTTGTGATTAATCAGAGTCACTTTAAATGATGGCAGGTGTGTAATGACTTCTATTTAACATGAGTTTGAATGTGATT
>JACXGI010005233.1:7288-35469 GCA_016801175.1 Esox masquinongy | reverse complement strand
GAGAGGGTGTGCACACTTATGCAACCAGGTTATTGTAAGATTTTTATTTTTCATTTTTCCCCCTCGAAGATTTCAGTTTGTTTTTCAGTTGAATTTTTCACATTGTAGGTCACATTAAAAGTGGAAAAAGTTCTGACATGATTTATCTTTGTCTCATTCTTTTACATCACAAGAACCTGACATTTTCACAGGGGTGTGTAGACTTTTTATATCCACTGTATAACACAGAAAGTAATACACTAGAGCATCAAAGCGTCTCTGGCAGCATATTAGGCATATTAGATTATTTAGCAAATTAAAATGTGTTTTTACAGTAGGATATTTACCTTCAATGGACAGTTGAAATCTTAGGCAGGTAAGGGATATTCCAGATGAACTAAATGTTTCTGTGGAATATTCAGAAGCATCACTCCTTTCTATATTTATTATCTTCGATGTCCCATTGTTGAAAAAGACTTCTGATTTAGTTTTAATGGATTCATTCATGGAGATGGTTTTGTTTTTCCATTTGGAAAGCTCTATAGATTTACCAGAGGGATCTTTTATTAATAAAATGAAATGAATATTCTTGATGTCATCAGTGACCAGACGGAGATGAACGGTTCCTCTCAGACCTCCATAATACTGAACTCCAGGCTTTGTAACATTACAGTGGCTCTCCAATCCTGAATATAGAGAGAAAAATTCACATTTGTAGTAAATTATACTTGCTGTAACTACGTACATAAAATTAATTTAAAATGATTATGTGACAATATAATAGACAAAGCTGGCCATAACACATTTTCACTAGCTAGTAGTCACGCTGAATACTGTGTGTATGGTATGCTACTTATCTTCACATTAATTTCTCACTGTCACTTGTCTCCCCAGAATAAATTAATGCTTTTATAATTATTCAGTTATACACCATTTGTGTGTAACTGAATTGTTGTAAAAATATGTATGACCTCCATAGACAAACGTGACAGTATAGAAAAAACAGTTGTCTCTTACCATTAGACAGTGCTGATAATGCATGAATCCAATTACCACAACCATGATGTCTTCAAATTAGCCAGCTACTGTCTTAGTAACTATAGATTCACCAGAAGTCCTAAACATGGAATTATAATGAGAATTGCCACAACATGTGACTAGGCTTTTAGAGCAAAACATCTAAGAGAGATTGTTGTCATATCAGGGGTATTAGGGGAAGTTGATGAACACACTTTGAGCTGCGCACTTTTTAATTTTTAAAACCAATGGATAAATATATAATAATGTATGTAGCAATTAACTGTAAAAGCTACCACATATTTTACATTAGTGAACAAGAGTGCTTGAGACCTGAAGGGCAGAGTAACAGGATGTGTGATACCAGTGGCGAACCGTGACTGCTGGTGCTAGGCCTTCAGTAGCGGAAAAAGATCTGATGTCATACATATAAATAGAGAACACAGGTGCCTGTGTATACAGAGCATGACTTGAGACCTTTCTTTTGCAGATCTGTGTAGGAGAAGCAATTCTTTGATGACAGAGTCAAACGGTCCTCAGCCATGCCTCTGCTGTGGCTCACAGAAGAAGCAAACATATACAACGGTTGCAAATATCGATAGCGGGAAACAGATTAGAAGAAAATACGGGTGTGTTCAAATAATGGTTTGCCAAAACAGTCACTCAAATAGAGGCAGAATAAATTCAACCACACAATTACTCACATTGTTTCAAGACCATGGACAGTATATGCCAGTGGTCCCCAACCTTTTTTGCATGCAGTACCCCTTAAACAATTTTACCCCCCTAAAGTACCCCCTAAATATGACTGGTGTGATTCCTAGACATAGTGGAAATTTGACTAGATGAGGTTTAATATAAATATCATTTATATTAAACCTCATCTAGTCAAATTTCCACTATGTGACAGACAATTATTTGTCTGTCACTTAAATATCTAGAAATATAAATATGCAAAAACAAAAATTTTATCACAAAGCCCTACATCCAACACTTCCCACATTATCCCACATTTCTAAGCTTGTTGTGTTTAGTCCATTAGGACTCACCTATCAATGAGAAACTTGAGACCCTGTCTCTCATTCATAAGCTTATTCAGTCTTGGAGGCAGTGTGGCTACAGCTGTAATTAGGCTTTTTTCCAACTCCAGTCTGTTCCTGTGCTTGGTCTTTATTATGGCCATGGATGAGAATGTCACTTCACACAGGTATGTAGATTCAATGGGCAGAAGTTCAGTAAGTGTTTCCCTAAATCAGGATATTTTTTCTCCACATCAGACCAGAACTGTGACAGTGTTTTCTGTGAATACATGATCTTTAGGCAACGGTCTGAGGACAAATCCAAAAGATTTTCTTGCAGTGTGGTCGGAATGTTTTTGTTGGTAATGTTAATGAAGGGATTACGCACCCAGTCGAGTTTGGCAGACTTTTTTTCCAATGTCAGGGAAGTGTGAGTTGAACTCACTGTTGAGTTTGGATAAATGTGAGCTTACTATTTGCACTGCAGCTGCTTTGTCAACATGACAAGTAGAAAGGCAGTTGTCAAGCTGCTGGAAATAACTGACATCCCATCTTTACATTTGCTTTGCCACAGTTTTATCTTTTTCATGTATCCACACACTTTATCTTACATGTTTAAAATGGTTGTGTCTTTACCTTGCAGAGTTATATTTAGTTTTTAGTTTGTTACAGTTTTTCCCGATTTCTAACAAGCGTCGAACAATACAGAAGTCACATTAACAAAACTGTTCACACAGTCAGCAAAACGGAAGTGTTTGTGAACCAAACTGTGAATTATTTCTCATTGTCTTCACATAAAATGCATTCAACAAACACGTTCTCCCAAATCCATGAACTCTTTTCTCATTCATACTCCACCATCTACAAAACAATATATTCACTGCACATGATTTCTCAAATACTTACACACTGTTCTCAAAACTGTTAAAAACACATTCAAAACAGAATAATGGCAACTGGTGTGCATTTCTGCAGTATCCAGATTGAAATATAAAGAAAATGTTTAATATTTGTTGGAAAATGTTAATTATGTTAGAATATTTAGTCAATCCAAACACAGTTGATTGCAGTTTCAACTGAAAATCAACCCAAGTGTTGTACACTGTACCCTTTGAGAGAAACGGCGAATGTGTGAAAGAACTCCGGTATCAGTATATCCAGGTAAGATGTCTGTTCAATAACCAAACAGGGTATATACACATTTACACATAATGTAAAGTTATGTAAAACTATGGATTTACTGTGTTTTAGAAAGTAATGGAGATGGAAGCCAGTCAAACTGCACATAAATTCATCTTTGTGGATGAAGCTGGATTCAACTTGGCAAAAACACGCCGCAGGGGAAGAAATGTGATTGGATAGAGAGCCACCATGGATGTCCCAGGCCAGAGAAGAGCTAACATCACGATGTGTGCAGCACTGTCCAATGATGGTTTGCTGTTACACAAACCACTCATTGGCCCCTACAATACACAGAGGCTAGTGATTATACCATACTTGTTGATGTTTGTTTTTGTTTGTTTGTTTGTTTGTTTGTTTTTGTTGCAGCCCTGGAATTTGGGTAAATTGTTTTTTGTTTGAACTTATTATTTTTCAAAAGTATAATTTACTATATACAAAGATGTAGAAAAAATAAAGGATATTCCTTCAAATTGCTGCATTTCTGATTCATTCTTGTTCCGTATACATTAGTACAGTCAATAAAGTGAGGTATTTTTATCATTCTATGATCAACTACTGATTTATGTGAAAAATAATTTTAAAAACCTACAAGATAAAACTTTGTCATTTATGTAATGCTCCCTGTTGTTAGTGTTTTTAGGTCAGTGTGTTTTGAGTGACAATGTGTTTTTGAGTGAGAATTGTTGCCAGTGTTTTGGTGGAACAAGCTTATTTTGAGACATGTATGATGTGTTTTGGTGGTTTTAGTGAGCTTTGGAGGTGAGATTAACTGTTTAGCAAAGATGCGTTTTAGAAATGCAGACTGTGTGAAGAGTTTTGTTATTGTGGTTTCAGTATTGGCCTTGTTAGCAATCGAGAAAAACTGTAACCCTTCTGTTTCCATCACAAAATGAAGTAATTCAATAGGAAGATCATTACAATTAAGACAAAAGAAATGTAATCATTGAAAACAAAACTGCAACTTATAATACATAAAAATATATACAGATTGTATCTATCCTTAGGCCCTCTCTGAGGACGTGGAGGGCCCTGACGGTTCCCCACTGTGTGATTCTACACTACAGTTCAAATCTTTGAGGTCACTAAGAAATGGCCTGGTTTTCGAAGGAAAAGCAAATTTATTGTCCATTAAATTACATAAAATTGAAATAAAGTGTAGACATTGCTAATGTTATCAATGACTACTGGAGCTGGAAAAGGGAGATTTTTTTTTATGGAATATCTATATAGGCATACAGAGGCCCATTATCAGCAACCATCAGTCCTGTATTCCAATGGCTTTATGTGTTTGCTAATTCAAGTTTATCATTTTAAAAGGCTATGTGATCATTAGAAAACCCTTTATGTTAGCTCAGCTGAAAACTGTTGTGCTGATTACAAAATTAATAAAACTGTCCTTTAGACCAGAGTATTTGGAGCATCAGCTATTGTGGGTTCGATTGCAGGCTCAAAATGGCCTAATAAAACAAATAACTTTCCTCTGAAACTCATCAGTCTATTCTTGTCCTGAGAAAGGAAGGCTAGTACATGCGAGAAATTGCCAATAAACTGAAGATCAAGTACAACACTGTGTACCAGTCCCTTCACGGAACAAACTGTCTCAAACCAGATGAACCTGAGAAAGTGGACAAATACATTAGTGTCTAGTTTGAGAAACAGATGCCTCACAGGTCCTCAACTGGCAGCTTCATTAAATAGTACCTTGCAAAACCCCAGTCTCAGTGTCAACAGTGAAGAGGTGACTCCGGGATGCTGGCTTTTTAGGCAGAATTGCACAGAAAAAGCCATATCTCTGACTGTCAAAGTCTTTTATTTATCAAATGCACCAAATAACATAGCATCATTCTGAACAATGAAATTCACGTGACATGTCATGCAACAGCTACGCAGTAGGCAATAAGAAAGAATATACATAGCAATATAGACTAGCAGCATTTCCAAAGAATGTAGAAATGGGAAAATGGACAGCATAAAAAGGAATCTTAAATATTATAAATATAAGTGTGGTAGTGCCTATAAATGGATACATTAAAATGTGCTAATGTACATTGAATGTGCATAGAAAGTGACCAGAGCTTATGAAGTGTTCATGTGATCAATGGATCGATGTTGCTGGTCGAGAAGCCTTGTGGTCTGGGGGAAAAACTGTTTGTGCATCTGGAAGTGCGTGTCCTGATGCTCCGGTAACGTCTACCAGACGGCAGCAGTGTGAACAGACCATAGCCTGGGTGGCTGTAGTCTTCTATGATGTTCCATGCTTTCTTAAGGCATTGTGTATGGTAGATGCCTTGCACGGAAGGGAGATGGCAGCCAATGATGCGCTCTGCAGACTTCACCACCATCTGGAGGGACTTGTGGTCCGCAGCGAAGCAGCTGCCATACCAGGCAGTAATGCAGCCTGAGAGGATGCCCTCAAAGCTGCACCTGTAAACGTTGGTAAGAGTTTTTGCCAACATGCCAAACTTCTTGAGTTTCCTCAGGAAGTATAGGCGCTTTTGGGAAGATATTACAACATAGGCTGATTGCCTGGACCAGGTGAGGTCATCTTTGATGACTCTATCAATGTCTATGGGGGCATGACCCCCCCTCTGCCGCTTCCTGAAGTCCACGATATTCTCCTTAGTCTTACAGGCGTTGAGAGAGAGGTTGTTGTCCTGGCACCATGTAGCCAGGTACCCTACCTCCTCTCTGTAAGCGATCTCTTCATTGTTGGATGAGACCCAGGATGGTTGTGACGTTCGCAAACTTAAGTATGACATTGGAGCTGTGTGTGGCTACACAGTCATGCGTGAACAGGGAGTATGCAGCCTTGGGGCTCCGATGCTCAGGGTCAGTGCAGAGGAGGTGAGGATGCCCATTCTCACCACCTGGGGTCTGCTCGTCAGGAAGTCCAGGATCCAGTTGCAGGGAGGTGTTAAGACCCAGGGTCCTGAGCTTGGGAATGAGATAAGCAGGCGGAATGGTGTTCAATGCTGAGCTGTGAGCTGTAGAACAGCATACTCACGTATGTGTTACCTTTTTCCCGGTGGGAGAGGGTGGTGTGTGCCATCAGGGCAATGGCATTGTCCATAGATCTGTTGGGGGGGTCTGCAAATTGAAGGGGGTTCAAGGTGTCAGGAAGGGTCGAGTGGCTGCAAAAGCACTTCATGATGATGGAGGTCAGTGCTACCAGGCTGTAGTAATTCAGGCAATGATGGAAGGTTTCTCTGGTACAGGGACAATGGTCTGCTTGGAGCAGGTGGGGACTGCAGACTGATTCAGGGAGAGGTTGAATATAGAGGTGAATGCCTCGGCTAGCTGGTCGGCACACCCCCTGAGGACACAGCCTGGAATGTTATCTGGCCCTGGTGACTTCCGAGGGTTCACTCTTTTAAAAGCTCTCCACCCATCAGCTGTAGCTAGGGACAGAGTAGTTGTCCTGGTCCTCAGCAAGTGGACGGGACAGGCATCATTGCAATTTAGGGAGATTTCCCTAGCCATTGTGCTTCAACACTTTTGTTGCTTGCTCCTTGGTTTCAGTTAGGGTGTTTTGTAAAAGCACTTTTTGACAACTGCTGATGTAAAAAGGCCTTTATAAATACATTTGATTGATTGATTGATTCCTCCCTTTATAGTCTGTGATGTGTTGCATTTTACAGCACATACGTCCCGGGTAAGAGTTGTGGTAGTTAGACTCCAACTTATTCCTGTAGTCTCTTTTTCCATCTCTAATAACCTTCCATAAGTCACATCTGGACCTCCTCAAAGCCTCCTGGTTCCCAGAGCTATAGGCAGAGGACCTTTTCCTGAGCTTAGCACTGACATAACCATTAACCCAGGGCTTTTGGTCGGGGAAAGCCCTGACATTAATCCTCGTGACGATATCATCAATGCACTTGGACATATTATTTGATGCCCTGCTGATTTTGTATGTTTGCCCACTGACAAAGAAATCATCAGTCTATAATTTTAATGGTAAGTTTATTTGAACAGTGAGAGACAGAATAACAACAAAAAAATCCAGAAAAACGCATGTCAAAAATGTTATAAATTGATTTGCATTTTAATGAGTGAAATAGGTATTCGACCCCTCTGCAATCAGAAAGATTTCTGGCTCCCAGGTGTCTTTTATACAGATAACGAGCTGAGATTAGGAGCACACTCTTAAAGGGAGTGCTCCTAATCTCAGCTTGTTACCTGTATAAAAGACACCTGTCCACAGAAGCAATAAATCAATCAGATTCCAAACTATCCACCATGGCCAAGACCAAAGTGCTGTCCAAGGATGTCAGGGACAAGATTGTAGACCTACACAAGGCTGGAATGGGCTACAAGACCATCACCAAGCAGCTTGGTGAGAAGGTGACAACAGTTGGTGCGATTATTTGCAAATGGAAGAAACACAAACGAACCGTCAATCTCCCTTGGTCTGGGGATCCATGCATCTCACCTCGTGGAGAACGGTGAGGAATAAGCCCACAACTACAGGGGAGGATCTTGTCAATGATCTCAAGGCAGCTAGGACCATAGTCACCAAGAAAACACTTGGTAACACACTACGCCGTGAAGGACTGAAATCCTGCAGCGCCCGCAAGGTCCCCCTGCTCAAGAAAGCACATGTACAGGCCCGTCTTAAGTTTGCCAATGAGCATCTGAATGATTCAGAGGAGAACTGGGTGAAAGTGTTCAGATGAGACCAAAATCATGCTATTTTGCATCAACTCAACTCACCGTGTTTGGAGGAGGAGCAATGGTGCCTATGACCCCAAGAACACCATCCCCACCGTCAAACATGGAGGTGGAAACATTATGCTTTGGGGGTGTTTTTCTGCTAAGGGGACCGGACAACTTCACAGCATCAAAGGGACGATGGATAGGGCCATGTACCGTCAAATCTTGGGTGAGAACCTCCTTCCCTCAGCCAGGGCATTGACAATGGGTCGTGGATGGGTATTCCATCATGACAATGACCCAAAACACACGGCCAAGGCAACAAAGGAGTGGCTCAAGAAGAAGCACATTAAGGTCCTGGAATGGCCTAGCCAGTCTCCAGACTTTCCCATATCCCATAGAAAATCTGTGGAGGAAGCTGAAGGTTCAAGTTGCCAAATGTCAGCCTCGAAACCTTAATGACTTGGAGAAGATCTGCAAAGAGGAGTGGGACAAAATCCCTCCTGCGATGTGTGCAAACCTGGTGGCCAACTACAAGAAACGTCTGATCTCTGTGATTGCCAACAAGGGTTTTGCCACCAAGTACTAAGTCATGTTTTGCAGAGGTGTCGAATACTTTTTTCACTCATTAAAATGCAAATCAATTTATAACATTTTTGACATGCGTTTTTCTGGAATTCTTTGTTGTTATTCTGTCTCTCACTGTTCCAATAAACCTACCATTAAAATTATAGACTGATCATTTCTTTGTCAGTGGGCAAACGTACAAAATCAGCAGGGGATCAAATCATTTTTTCCCTCACTGTATATGCTGGGACAGAGTCTGTGTATTCATCCATGTCCCCATCAGCTGCATCATAGAACATCTGCCAGGCTGTTGTCTCAAAGCAGGTTGCCTTAGCACTCACACACCTGATTCAAATTAAAGACTTGTTGATTACGCTGATTACGTAATCAAGTGTGTGAGTGGTAGGGCAACATTTGAAACAAGTGTGTGAGTGCTAGGGCAAAAACAAAAACGTGCAACCCTTTGGGTCCCCAGGACCAGGATTGGGAAACAATGCTTGACTCATTGGTCAAAATGAACAGCATAGGGAAAGGGAATGCAGTGACAGCAAATTCATGTAAAGAGCCACACTACAATTTGCTATGCAGTTCTTCTGATTAATGGGAAAAAAACTTTTGTCACTCAGGCAGGGGGACTGTTTTTACAAATGAGCAATCAGTCATTTGGGTCCCGAAAATTTACCAATTAAAAGCTTGAAGTGAATATTCTCCCAGCTCTCAACTTACTTTTCTTGTTTTCTAAGTCTGTCCAAAAAACTGATGACTGTCACTGCCACCCTTCCTCTTGTTCATGATGATACTCAATGTGAATAAAAGCTGACTGTAATAAAACTGCTTGCACTTTAATCAAACAAACACTAATAATGCTATTTATCACAAGGAAGTACAGCTATACAGTATGCTATACGAATACGCAATTGTCAGGTCCTGGCTAGGTATCTCTATGTGCCTGGGGGCCACAGTCAGGGCCTGACCACAGTAGTGCCTCTAGGCATCTCTGCGCTGCAGTTTTGATTGTCCCCAATTAGAGGAAGATGTCCTGCGTTGCCTCTAATTGGGGACCCTATTTAAGTTGCCCTTGGTTTCCTTAGTTTCTGGATCATTGTTTAAGTTTGAGTGCTTCAGTTTCTGGTCTGCCTCTCCTTTTGCTGTTTTCTGTTCATTTTGCCAAGTTGAACATTAAGAGGACGTTTCCATTTGACTCTGCACCTGTGTCCTCCATGACTGTGACAGAATGATTCACCAACCCAGGACCGAGCAGAGCCTGGCCCTAACCCCTAACCCTAACCCTTCCCAGGATCCAGGGTGGCGGCCATGTCGGCGACCCCACGGACAACCCCAGAAGAACCCCCATATGTTTTGTTGGGGGGGGGCTATGGGGGTCCTTGCAGGGGCGGGAGATAAAGCCCCTGCTGACACACTCATGGGAGCTCGTTGGAGAGCTCCTGCAGCTCCAGGAGCAGGTGGAGGTGGTGATGTCTAGCCGGGCTTCCCATTCCTGCCCACCAGATCCCAGTCTGGTACCTCCAGTGCCGGCACCTAACAACAGGGTTCCTGTGCCGATCCCCAGCCCAGAACCCCCATTGCCACCTCCGGAGGGTTGGGACGCCGAGCAACTGCCGCCACCGCCTTCGGAGTGACTCGAACCCCTTCTACCGACCCCCAGAGGGATAGTCTGAGTCCCTGCTGTCGCCCTCTGTCCCAGCGCTCCGGGGGCAGAGCCTCCCCCTTTGTTTTCAGTTCGTTTGCCAAGTTCAACATTAAAACGATGTTTCCCTTTGACTCTGCGCCTGTGTCCATCCTCCACGGCCGACAGCAATAAATGAAAGATACTACTGTCTACATAAATTACACATACAGGGCAACATAAATGATTGACACTTTACTCA
Source organism: Esox masquinongy (assembly GCA_016801175.1). NCBI lineage: Eukaryota > Metazoa > Chordata > Actinopteri > Esociformes > Esocidae > Esox > Esox masquinongy. The sequence goes on along the minus strand of JACXGI010005233.1, from coordinate 25,166 downwards.
GACTTCACGTGGACTTTCTGACGTGTGGCTAATTAACTTTGCTATAGCTATGATAGCTAACATTAATGATGGTTATAGATTAGCCCTTGCAAATTGGCCCGTTTTCACTAAAAACGTTTGTTGCCAAATACAATTACTGACACATTTTAGCAAAATATTATTTATTTACACAATTACAGTTCCAGCTCCAAATGACATATGTTGTTAAAACTATCAAAATCAACGGTGATATAGCCTACGTAACACTCATATTACATTCTAGTTTTCCTCTTTTTAATACAATTGAAAGTAATGTAGTAGAGAGACAGTACAGTGTTTGATATTGATTTATTGTACCTACCATCAGCAGTCAATCAGCAGCTTCGGCTGGGTTACGGCAACACCACTTGGACAAATCACATGGACTGCAGTAAACCGTAATACTAGAACCAGTAGTAATAATAATGTCAATTTGTCAAGTTCAGTTATGATTATGATTTCATTTGCTAATGATTATTTCAGACGGTGGAGCATGGTTGCCTGCAGCATAGCACATTTTAATTTCATTAATATTTTTTATATCAATATATTGGGGGGGACATGATGACCATTTCTAAATATTGGGGGGGGTCCCCCATTATATATTATAATTACAGCCTTGACTGGATAATTCACCCTCACTTTGATCCCCTTACAGGAAAGTAATTTAAAGTGGACTTGAATAAAGGGAATCCCTCTGAGAATTTCATATAAAAACAAATCAAAGTGCCTCCCAGTCCCCCCAATACTATTTCCCCTTTCCCTGATGTAAAATATCAATATTACACAATTTCATACATTTCTAAGATTGTAACCTTCCAAGAAACATCAAGCAGCAATTAATTTTGGTGGATAAAACCTCTGACATCACAAAATGATGTTTTAATTAAAAACTTTGCATTAAAGAAAATCTGTTGCTTTTAAATACATTTTTTTACATTTACATTGTTGCTCAACTCATCAACTTATTCATAGAGTTTCATTGGCTATTTTCCATCTTGGTCCACTTAAGAGACTTCAGACCCACTAGTAATTATCATCTGGGGAGAGGGACAAAGGTAGAGTGAGAAATAGAGAGAGGTAAGCAGAATAAAATAAAATGCCTCATCTGGCAAAGATACAGATTCTTAATTAAAGGTACATGTTGTATACTTGACCTTGTACTGTAGGAGGGGTTTTCATCTTGTAAAACCAGTATGATCCTAAACAGACTGTCAGCAAAATGAAGACCTCCGCAAGTTTCCCATAAAGAAACACATTGAAGGAAAGTGCTGGGGGACAAAGGGAAGTAACTCATTAATCAAATCAACAAAGATAACAGCTGTAAAAGGTAATTTAGGTAATTACTCAGGGACAAACATTTAACACAAGTTGCTGCAGTAAGGGTTTACTTCAGTAACAATAACCACTCGATGATATTTCTGCGGATTTCACCCAAAAATTAACTTTTCTGTTAACCTGTGTTGTCAATTGCTTTTTTGGATTAATCATAACTGTTAAGACAGGAGGCAAAAAAAGAAACAGTCCTCTGTAATACAACTGTATTTCTGTAACGAGGACGCGCAAAAAGGATGCACGCTCTCTCTCCCGGGGCGGTGTTCGGCGTGCGTCGTCACCGGCCTTCTAGTCACGCCGCCCCTCCTCCCACGGCACTGTCATGTCTTGTTATTGCACACACCTGGTGTCCATTCCCTCGTTAGGTAACCTATATTAGTTCCTGTGTTCCTGGGCGTCTTTGTGAGGAATTGTTCTATGTTGGGTGTTGTCTATCTGTGCATTGGTTCTCTGTGTTGTATTATAGCGCTTCGTCACTTCCCCTCTTTTGGAGAGTTATACGGATGTGTTCCGTTGTTTCTCCTGGTTTTGGGAGATATATTTACAACTTACGTTGGATAAAGAATTATACACAACAATTCCTGCGCTTGGTTCCCTTTTTCCCCTGTACACCACTACGACACCGTGACAATTCCGGTCACTTGTCTCATATTTTCAACCTTCCCTCATTGTTTATTGGAGGCTACTAACTGTCTCTTCACAAACACTCAGGGGTGAAAATCCCAGAGGTTCAAGGAAGTAAAATGTGTCTCCCCAAATATAATTTGTGTGTTTGTGTTGGAAGTTTTACAATTAAAATTTTAAATGAGGCCAATGTGACTGTTCATGTTAATCCTCTTCTCTTTTAGTATTTTGTCCGCTTCCAAAATCCATTCCACTTGTGTTTCATAAGAAAAGTAATCTCTTAGAATCCATGTCAAACTTTATTCATACTGTAATCCTTGCTCCCATAGTTTAAGTGAGTTTTGACGTTATTTCGTGGCACAGTGTGATTGCATTGCATTTTTCAGCCACTTGCTTAGCTAGCAGTGTTAGGGATCATGAGTAAGAGGAAGGCATCAGTGGATATCAGGACTTTCTTAACAAAAAACCCATTTTTTGAAGCACCACGTCCATTCTTCTTCATTTGCCATGCTTAGTAGCCTAGTTCATTTGTTGTTCAGTACTAGAGGAGATCACCCTGGCATTAATTCATTAGAACAGTTTGAGAGATGTCCACTATTTGTCATAGACTGTCATATATGACTAATATTTGACTGCAGAGTGAAACTGACCCAGAGGCAGTGGACTGTAATCAAAAGGACATTAGGTTTGTTGCTGAGGTGAGTGAGAAAAAACAATACTACAAAATAGCTCCCTGGATCTGTGTAATTATATAATGCTAGTGAAAGCTTACCTGTTGTATAGACTAATGGTCTACAGTTTGTTATTTTCAGTTAAATAACTTATTTAGTCCAAGGTTTTTATTATGTTCCAAAGGACGTATAATGTGCACTTTGTATGTTCAGTACTACAGGAGACAACCCAGGCATTAAAGGTCTGAACTACTTGTGAGCAAATGTTTGTTTTGTATTTGACTGTTATATTTCACTGAAATAACAGAATGAGTCAGACCCAGATACAGGAGAGAGTCAGTGAGACAGTGGGATGGATGCTGAGGTGAGTTATCAATTAAAAACTACATTCTCATAAAACAATGTAAAGGTTCAGATGCTCTGAGGGGCTGTTGTACGAGTGCTGTTAATCAGGCACTGTGTGTGGCTGTTGGGTTGGGTGGTGGTTAGGGAGTCAAACCCAGGGCCCTTACCAGTGACATTTATACTGGTGCAGGCATCTGTCACAGTAGTGGGGCTCACTGTTGTAGGGTCAAGACACAGAGTACTGACAGTGTCATTCACCCACTCCAATATCCTCATCCCATTTAAGGTGCAGTCAGCCAATCTAAGCCCTGTGGGTGTTTAAACAAAGAGAAATAACACATTTGTATTGAATCCTGGTACATAAATGGATAAGGCTGTCTTTAATCATATACATTTTCATTGATAAGTATATTTCATTATTATAATTATTATTATCATTAATCAATCGTATTATTTCTTGGGTCTGTTTAATTAAGTAACTTTAACCATATCTTACCAGGACAATGTGATATCTTTATGCTGTGGTTAGCGTTGCTGACGTGGTTCCTGACATGACAGGTGAGGATTCCAGACCAGCCTTTCTTCAGAGTTATGGTGTTTGTCTCATTACCAACAGTGCTCTCAGTGTCTATCAGTGGGTCTCCAATCAGAGTCCAGTTAAACTGGACAATATCCCCCTTAGAGGAGCAGGACACCCTCATCTCTCTATCGGTCAGACACTTAGTGGTCAGCTCAGGAGTGGACACTGGGGCTGTGGAGGAATTAAATGAGCTGTGCTGACATAGGATCCCTACAGCCATTATAGAAAACTACAGAAGCTACGATTGTATATTAAAACGCAGTTTATTAATGGATTAGTAATGGTCCTTTCTTAGATGGTAGTTGATTATTCAGACCAGCGCTGTACTGCTCAGCGCAGCTCAGTTTAGTGTAGTTATGAGAAATATTGTAGCTGTATTTATTGTCATATAACCATTGTTCAGGTACATGTTTTATAAGTAATTAAATCAGGTTTGTTTAGAGAATATCCTGCTTTTGATGTTTTGTAACACGTACTGTTCTTGGTGGCTTTCAGTGATGTCTTACCTTCAATGAACAGGTGTAGTTGTCTAGAGTATAGTACATATCCATTTTTATATGTTTCCAATATATACACGTCTGAATCATTCCTCTCTGTACTAGTTATTAAAAATGTCCCATTGCCTTCAAAGAACATTGATCTGTCCCTGATGTATTCCTTGACTAGTACAGTGTTGTTTCTCATTTTGACTACTTCTACAGGGTTCCCATAAGGGTTTTTTATTATTTGTAATTCATCATATTCCATTGCATTAGTGGGTATCTGGAAATAGACACTTCCTCCCAGAGCTCCGTAACACAGGGTTCTGTTCTGTGTATCATCACACGAGGTCGGCATGCCTGAAAACCAAGATGAAAATAGACCATGTATAATATTTCTAATTGTTATTATTTTTATTGTATTTACCATTGGATAAATCTCTTTCTAGTCATGTATACTTATACAGAAGATGCTACTGAATAATTTTTAACAAAACCATTCACATCAAAGTCATAGGAAACATTATATTAGTATGTATCTATAGAGACAACTTATTTTCTGTGTTCTGAATATTGACTCTCAATCTGTCCGTAGATGTTTGTTGTATTCATTGAACAGGTGTTTCTGAGTATAATATCTAGGCCTTCAGTAACACAAAGATATTGGATCCAGTCATGATCTTGCTACATGTTATACAACCCTCATTATGTTATTTTCTGAATAAAAGAGAAGCCAACATTTAAGACAAGACATGAAGAAAACAATATTTTTAAGGCATTCTTTAAGACTTCTCAAGACGTCTTCACGTTCACATTTTAGGCAATTTAAGTAATTTCTTATGATTTTTCAAAATATGGTGATCTCTGGGTATGTTCTTACCATATGAAACTCCTGCTAAGAACACAAACAGTCCTAATACAGCCTTCATGCTCATTCCTTCAGTGAAGTCCTCAAATAAACTGCTGTTTTCTTTCTTTCAAGGGTATAAATAAAACCAATGCGAAGGTGGTATGAAAAACAGATATTTATGCCTCTGTGACAATTAATTTTGAGCTGTATTTATAGGTTCTGACACTGAGGAGAGGAAGAGCCTAATCAAGGTTTCACTTCCTCTTTATATAAGCAGCCAGGCTGGCTACATGGCTCTTGTGTCGGACAAGATATTGAATAAAAAACTGATGCTTCTTTTGCGTGTGAAGATGTGCAAATTACGGTTTTGGGTTGCAGCTAATGGCCAAGATAAAGACCAACTGGATTTAGTCTTGTGGAACTATGTAACATGTTTTGGATTGCAAAGGTGTGTTCACCCAAGTTTGTTTTTTCGATGCAGAATTTGTAAAAAAATCTATAGGTACCAAAAAGGCACCATTCTACCATTGAGGATGATAGTTAATGTTGTGTTTCACAGTGGGGCCACTTGGTTCTGGATCACTTCTACCGTTACCAACTATCAATACTGTGTTATAACATATTATATAATGTGATGTATGCTCAGGGAGAAAGGGAAAACATAAACAGTAAAAAATCCGAAAGACTATAACAGATGTAGACAGCCTTGTTTTTGGGTTGTTCATTTTGGTTAACAATGTGCAAAACCAGAAGCATTGAATGTAAAGAAAAATTCACAACATTACGGAAATGTTGAATACAACATTTATGTAGAGAAAAACAATTGTTCCAGTGACAAATGAAGCAATGTCAAACCCCAGCCTGTGAACCAAGAAATGGCAAGAAAGACCATGATGAACAGCTTGTCGTTAGTGTGTTCTTCAACCAACCACAGTTCTTTCCCCACTGCCTGGTTCAAGTCTTCACTACCAGGGAGGAGCCTTAAAGAGACATTTTGTATCTTATTATGGCCTTTTTGGAACTATAATTTCTCTGTGATTGAAGAGAGATCACTCTTGAAAGTCTGTAAATTGCAACTTTATTATTCCCCTTGTTAACGAGAACAAGGAAATCTCATACATTGTGTGTCATACAGACCAATGTGTAAACTGCACAGACCAATGTATTAACACCTGTATATAAGAGGCACTGACATTAAAGCACATTATGGCAACATAATAACATTATAACATTATAGTATCTCGATAATGCTGTGGATCTTCTTTTTGCATCTGTATTGTCACTTTACACAGTTAGTGCACAATATAATCCCAGTTTTTACATAAGAGAACATGAACACTTATATAATGAAATAATCCTTTTCAAAATAGTTTAATTTCTCTTTTGGTCTAATCTTCTCCTGACGCTCTCTCTCCCTTTCTTTTTCACTATCTCTTATCCCTGTCTTCCTCTCTGTCACAACACAGACACAGACACACACACACACACACACACACACACACACACACACACACACATAAAAACACACAAAACAAGAGTGAGAGCAAATTGTGCAGCTTTAATTAAATCCCTCCCTGTTTGTATTTCATTGTAGATGATGTGTTTGAATGACTCAAGTGTATAACTTTGGTTGTGTTAAGGTGTAATTTTTACTACCCATATGGTTTACACTTTACAATAAGGGCCACAAATGCCCTTAATTAATGCTTTACTTCTATTAAGTAATGCTAATGAAGACTCTACAAACGTTTATTGTCCATTAGTTACCACCCATATGGTTCACACTTTACAATAAGGCTTTAATTAATGCTTTACTATTATTAAGTTGTGGCAATGAAGACTCTACAAACGTTAATTATCCATTAATTACTACCCATATGATTTACACTTTTCAATAAGCATTACAAATGCCTTTAATTAATGCTTTACTACTATTCGTTTTTGCTAATTGATAGCCCACAAACGTTGGTTATATATTTATTGCTGTTGGTTTCCAATATACCATAATGGTCATGCATACAGTTCATTTAGTTAATATTTCCTCTCTATATTGTAATTCTACCGTATGTGCACACAAGCATGTATAAGGTATAGGAGTATCTCAAAGATGAGTACATTCAAGTTTGTCCTCATTTCTCAGCATGTTCTCGAGAGGAAGATGTGACGCTGGAAGATGAGCAAGCAAATTAAATGTATTCTTTAGTTAATGTATGTATAGATGTTTACTTCAAAAGAAATAAATCTAAACACTCACTTATTTAATAATGAACTTAGTAAATGTAAATACATTTTAACTAATACATTTACTGGCATTATTACTTACATGTATAACTACATTAGTTAACACTGACAAATATGTATACATGTTTATTAAGACCCTGTAACGATCATAGCTGAAGTGAGCAGAGATGTTGAAAGTACAGTAGTTAACTGAGACTAAGCTTTAGCAATGTCATGAGGAGTTAGAAATTAGTTACATTCATCTCACCACTTCCACATTCAGTTGGTTTATCTGTAGCTCCAAAATAGCCCTACTAAACTATACAATACAGGCCTATACTAAGGAAAGTAGAAAACCCAACAAAACAACACTGAAGCATTAGTTAACTGAGATGACTGAACATTGTGAACATCCGTGTCCTATATATCCACTTAGGTTTGTTAGAGGTGTTGGATTTTCACCCATCTGACCTGCTGTCTGGGGCGGTGTCCTCCTCCAGTTGATCCAGAAAACGGACACTATCACAGCAAGGACCAGGACTACAGCTACTAGAGACCATATGACCACTTCATTGCCTCTTTCTGTGTGACAAGAAAATTAAGGGGGAGGGGATAATGGACAATAAGCCTTAATGTAAGTAATTTCAGAATATTGAAAGTGTGGTAGCAAAGCTTTAGACTTGAAAAAGTACAGGAAGTAAATAACAAATATAACACAGAAATAAATATACTAGAGCATCAAAGTATATTTGGCAACATTTTAGACATGTTAGATTATTTAGCAAATTAAAATGTTTTACAGTAGGATATTTACCTTCAATGGACAGTTGAAATCTTATGCAGGTGAGGGATATTCCAGATTAACTAAATGTTTCTAAGGAATATTCAGCAGCATCACTCCTTTCTATATTTGTTATCTTCAATGTCCCATTGTTGATAAAGAATTCAGATTTAGTTTTGATAGATTCATTCATGAACTTGATTTGTTTTTCCTTTTGAAAAGTGGTAAATATTTACCGGAGGGATCATTTATTAAGTGGATTTCATTATATTCGATGTCATCAACATTTCCCTCCCAGAGCTCCATAATACTGACCTCCTGCCTCTTTAACATCACAATGGCTCTCCAATCCTGAGTATAGAGTGAAAAATACACATTTGTGGAAAATGATACTTGCTGTAACTACTTATTTAAAACTAATTTAAACTTATTTTGTGACAATATAATTGACAAAACTGTACTCAATACATTTTCACCAGCGAGTAGTCACGGTAAATACTGTCTTTCTAAACTTGAAAAGTCTATGGTATGCTACTTACTTTCATATTTAAGTGACATTGATTTCTCTCTCTTTCTGTCACTTGTCTCCTGAGAAGTAATTTATGCTATTATAAATACAACCCTGTTTCCAAAAAAGTTGGAACGTTAAATGTAAAAACAGAAAGCAAAGATGTGCAAATCATTCAAACTCTGTATTCAATAGAAAATAATATCATGACAACATATCAAATGTTGAAACTGAGAAATATTTTTTTCTTGGAAAATACATACTTTGAATTTGATCAGAATCAGAATCAGCTTTATTCACCAGGTATGTGTACACTGGATTGACTCTGGATTATATAGACTCACAATGTGTTTAATCATAAACAAACTTAAAGAACACTCAGCAAAAGTCACAGACTGCAGTATACAGTATACACAAATACACACTATAAACCAAGACAACAACATTGTAAGACAGATGGGACAATAGTGCAATGATCAGGGTGCAAAGGATGCAGGAGTAAATATTTTAGTGCAGGTATTATTATGTACAGTGGATGTGATCTAAATATATATTGTGTAATGGAGCAGAGTGCAAACGATGCTGGAATGAATAAATAAGTTATGTTTGTGCAGGTGTGTACATGAGGTAGGTGGATAAGATATATACAGTATATATACAGTTTGAACAGCATTGAATTACAGGATGACAAATAAATAATAAGTAGTTAACAGTAAACAGGTGGATGTTAGGGTCAGAGTTACTGGGTGGTTATACAGGGATTGTGCCTGACACTGAGTGACGGAAGTTAACTGTTCATCAGAGTTATGGCATGTGGGTAGAAACTGTTCCTGTGTCTGTTCGTTTTGGTGTAGAAAATTAATTTATTATTATCCTTATTTATTCGTTATTTTATTAGAAGGGTTTTGTACTCTGTATGCTTGATCAATTGCACATATACTGAAAGACTTGTCTCTCTCTGTCTTCAACTTATAAAGCCAGTATCTGTGTTCAGGGGCAGTGATGAATGGAATGCCGGCTGAGCAGGGCCTTGGCTCCTTTTAGCAATCAGAGAAACAGGCCTCTGCCTGTGCCATAAAACCGCCATAAAAAACTGTTCTCTAGGAGGAACCTCTTGAACAGCAGGGGGTTATTATTACTTACATCATACAGGTGAACAGAGCTCTATCCCTTATTGGAAAGAGCATAGTTAACTAAAGTCCCCATATATTAACTGTCCAGATTGATATATCTCAGTCTTTGACTGGGTTGTCTGGGCAACCGACATTCTATGATTTTCTGTGCCTCCTGGAGCTGTGTACAACCTTGCATTTTTTAGAATACCTCATAGTAGCTACTATTCTTTGTATGTACATTCTGCAAATGCTAATTCCGTCATCTTTACTGTTGGAAGAAAATATAAGCTTGAAACTTGAAATGCATTAGTAGAACAATCTGTCATGACGTTACTCAGCTGGTCTCTGTACTCATTCTCTGTCATGTTGTGATGATTGTGCCTGTGGATCCACAAAATTAAACTTGAAAACATCAACTGTTATACGAACGACTGAGAAGTTTTTATTTTAATAAATTGCGAACATTTTCCATCTTCCACATTGGCATACAGTGTTCTGTAGCGCCTGTCAGAGGGGAGGGGCTGGAAAAGGTTGTATCCAGGGAATGATGGTCCTGCAGTGATGTTTCCTGCCCTTTTACTGACTCTGGATTTGAATAAGTACTGAATGGAGGGCAGGTTGGCACCAATGATCTTTTCTTTTGATGCCAATAACATGTTTAAAAAAAGTTGGGAAAGAGGCACCAAAAGACTGGAAACGTGTAATGCTAAAAAACTAAACCTGGTGTAATATCACACACCTAATTAGGTCAAATGGCAACAGGTCTGTAACATGATTGGATATTAAAAGATCATTCCTGAGAGGATGGGCCGGTCAGAAGTGAGGATGGGGAGGGGTTCACCACTCTGTGAAAGACTGTACAGGCAGCATTACAACAGCATGCCTCCATAGAAAAAGAGTCTGGGAGCTAAACTGGCCTGCCTGCATTCCAGACCTGTCAACCATTTGGCACATTATGTAATGGAAAATATGACAAATTGATTCCCAATTATTTTTGGGAATAATGTATGCCCATGTCCTCCATACTAAAGGGGAAAGGGACCATCCGGCTTCTTATCAGCACACAGTTCAAAAGCCAATATTTGTGATGGTATGTGGGTGCATTTGTGCACATGGCATGGGTGACTTGCACATCTGTGAATGCACAATTAATGCTGAACAATATATACAGGTTATGGAGCAACATATGCTGTCATCCAGACAATGATTGCCTGCAGTCCAGACCAGTCACCCACTGAAAACATTTGGCACATTATGAGAAGAAAAATACAGCAAAGGAGACCCCCAACTGTTGAGCAGCTGAATATCTATATCAAGCAAGAATGGGAAAACATTTCACTTTCAAAACCACAGCAATTCATCTCCTCAGTTCCCAAACCCTTACAGAGTGTTGTTAAAAGAAGAGATGATGCAACACAGTGGTAAACATGCCCGTCCCAACTTTTTTGAAACGTGTTGCTGGCATTAAATTCAAAGTGGGCATGTATTTTTCCAAAAAAAATAACATTTCTCAGTTTCAACATTTCATATGTTGCCTTTGTACTATATTCAATTAAATAGAGGGATAAATGATATGCAAATCTTTGCCTTCTGTTTTTATTTGCATTTTCCGCAGTCTCCCAACTTTTTTGGAAAGTGGGTTTTATTTTGTTTTGCACCATTTGTGTATAACCGAATGGTTGTTAGAATGTGCATGACCTCCATAGACAAACATGTGACAGCATAGAAAAAAGAGCAGTTGCCTCTTTCCATTAGAAAGTGCTGATAATGACATAAATATAAACACCACTATTGCTTCAAAATAGCCAGCTACTGTCTTAATAACTATAGATTCACCAGAAGTCTTAAATTCAAAATTTGCCACATCGACTGACTAGGCTTAGAGCAAAACACTCAAGAGATTGTGTCAAATCATAGGTGTTAAGGGAAGTTGATGAACACACTTTGAGCTGTGCACTTCTTCATTTTTAAGACCAATAGATAAAAATAAAATATACTCTCTTATGTATATATATATATATATATATATATAAGAAAAAAAAAAGAAAAAAATATATATAAGTTCTGACAAAGATAAATCATGTCAGAACTTTTTCCACTTTTAATTTTCTCCCTCGAATATTTCAGTTTGTTTTTCAATTGAACTGTTCACATGATAGGTCACATTAAAAGTGGAAAACGTTCTGACATGATTTATCTTTGTCTCATTCTTTTACATCACAAAAACCTGGCATTTTAACAGGGGTGTGTAGACTTTTTATATCAACAGTATTAACAATTCTCCAAGGGTATGCAAACTTTTGAGCACAGCTGTATATGGTTGCCTTACCTAAATACTTTACTCTAAGTACTCTAGCAGCTCCTTGGGGAGGTTTGTAATAACTCAAGCAGCGTGTCGAGAAACAAAAGGCATTGGATGTACTTTTGAAGAAACATTGCATCAACCGTTACAAAGGTGTTAAAAGAAGTAGGGCCTTAATCACAAACTGGATGTCACGAAATTGGGGAGTATTTTGTCTAATTCATCACTGCTTCCCACCTTGAGTAGACATTGATTTAGGTCTTGTTCAAGCTGGTCTGCTAGAAATGATTATTCCATTGCCAGTTTAACTGGTCAGTGGAGACCTTACCTTTATTCATACAGGTTCATCTCATTGAGATCAAATCTATTGTCCATGAGAGACATGTCCAACCTATAGGGATGGGATGGTGATTCTCAGAAACATAGATAAAGATGAAATTGGCTCCATTTTGGTATTGTTTGGTTTAGTGTGCTTTCGCTAGGGACTCAAAATACCATCCTTGATGTCAATCAATCACATTGATTTCAGCAGTTGTTACATAGTGCTTTTACAGATACACCAAAGAGTAAGCAACAACAAGAAATCAATGCATAGTGAATGGGGAAAACTCCCAAGTAGTGGCCTGATTCTCAGGGGTGGACAGTCCTCTTCTGGCTGTGCTCGGTGAAGATTATATGACAACATGACCTTATAAGGCCACATCAATATTTTTGCACATTCAGTTGACCAGTAGGTCAATTTTATAACTGTAATGAAATTATACCCTTGTTTTAAAAAAACAACCTCATCTTGTGATAAGTAATTGACAAGTACAAGGAGAACATACACCATTATTTAAGGCTGAGTTCCTTCATCTCTTTAAACAGCAGGTGGTGATGTTTCCTACTTATTGAACCACAGGTTCATGGTATCACACAAGCTAATTACAAAGCAGAACAAACAACAGTCACATGATTACCCCTTTCAAATAGACAAACTGTTCCTCAAGTTATCTTATTCAGTCTCAGACATAATACAACAAACAACGACAAACCCAGGGAAAATTAGTTTCAGATGTGCAGGAGGTAGTTTCTGGGAGCGGGATCCACTGGTCTTCTCAATGGACTAGAATCACTGTCACACTTATTTGTCTTCTCAACCAATGATTGGTTTGGAAGGTGGGACTTTTCAGACAGAAGGAGATTTTAGATGGATGATCCTGTAACTTCTGTTCGCTTTAACACATATTGAAAAGAGAACTGAAGTATCTAAAGAATTTTGCGTATCTACATCACTGATTGTAGTCATTCAACTGACTAAATTAAATACATCTGTGTGTTACTGGATAGGTCACCCTCACTTTGATCCCCTTAAAGGACAAAGTTATTCCAAGTGGACTTGAATAAAGGGAATCCCTTTGAGAATGTAACATAAAAACAAATCAAAGTGCCTCCCAGTCACCCCAATACTATTTCCCCTTTCCCTGATGTAAAATGTCAATATTACACAATCTCATATATTTCTGAGACTGTAACCTTCCAAGCAAGATAAAGTGGCAATTAATGCTGGTGGACAAAACCTCTGACATCACAAAATTATGTCATAATGAAACATTTTGCATTTAAGCAAATCTGTTGATTTAAAAAAAAGTTTCATTGGCTAATTCCTATCATGGTCCACTTGAGAGACTTCAGACCCACTAGTTATTTTCATCTTGGGAGAGGGACAAAGATAGAGTGAGCAATAGGGAAAGGTAAGCAGAATAAAATTATATACTTTAATCAAACAAAGACACAGAATCTTAATTGAAGGTACAGGGTGTATACTGGACCTTGTACTGTAGGAGGGGTTTTCATCTTGTAAAACCAGTATGATCCTAAACAGACTGTCAGCAAAATGAAGACCTCCGCAAGTTTCACATAAAGAAACAAATTGAAGGAAAGTGCTGGGGGACAAAGGGAAGTAACTCATTAATCAAATCAACAAAGATAACTACTGTAAATCCTGTCAAATGATTGCAATCATAATTGTACATTTCTTTGTGTTAAAAATGTACCTTGGATGGACGGTTGAAATCTTTTGCTAGAAAATGAAAATGTGTTTTTACAGTTGGATATTTACCTTTAACAGACAGATGAAATCTTATGCAGGTGAGTGATGTTCCAAATGAATTAAATGTTTCTGAGGAATATTCGGCAGCATCATTCATTTCTATATTTGTTATCTTCAATGTCCCACTGTTGATAAATAATTCTGATCTAGTGTTGTTAGATTCATTCATTAAGTTGAATGTGTTTTTCCTTTTGAAAAGGTGTATAGGTTTACCAGAGGGATCTTTTATTAAGCAGATTTCAATATATTCTATGTCATCAGTGACCAGATGGAGATAGACAGTTCCTCCCAGAGCTCCATAACAGTGACCAACCTTCAACCTCTCTAACATCACAGTGGCTCTCCAATCCTGAATATAGAGTGAAAAACACACATTTGTGGATAGTGATACTTTCCGAAACTACTTCTTTGAAACTTAACTGAGACTTATTTTGTGACATTTTAATTGACCAAACTTGTGAAAATACATTTGTCATTATGTGACAAATGAGAACAGTATAATGTAATCATATCATGTTGTCATTATGTTCACTGAATCTGGAGTTGAAATACTTCTGATAGCCAACTTAGCTTTATAGCTTCATAGCTAAGTTACATGGTTTGTTTTCTACTTTTTTCCTTATTACATGCACAACATGATGCTGCTTTAATGATTTAGGAATACACAAAACGTACATGACGTCCACAGAAAAACATGACAGTACAGAAGAAAACGTGTCCTCTCACCATTGGAGAGTGCTGCTAACATAATCAGAAATCCAGACAACCATGTTGTCTTCACAATAGCCAGCTACAGACATACTGTATCTTAGCAACTTTGGATTTAAGGGATGCGTCATATCAGGGATATGTGCAAAATACACCATCTAATACAGGTACACATCCCCAGTACAAATACTCCCCCCAATATTGCAAAACAACCACCAAAACGATCAGTGGCGGTCGCTACCATTAGGCATGGTAGGCAGCCGCCTATGGCTCAAGAAAGCCTAGGGTACCGTGAAAATTCTAATTGAAATAACATTTAAAAAATATAATAATACATTGTTTTTTATATTTATTTCTTTGTCTTAAGATGTGATTGTGTTATTCAAAATGATGCTCAAATTAAATCATGCCTTCTAATACATTATTTATATTTGAGACCAAACCCCCCTCTTTTATTAAAATGGTCTGTCCCATTTTGTTTCTCATGGCAGCAGCCCGTCAGTCAGCATGAGCCTGCTATACTACACAAGAGACGAAAAAAATGAGACACTCGTATGTGAGTAGAACAGAAAAAAAGAAGGATGAAAATAGCGTGAATGTCCATAACAGTAGCTTAGTGGCTGCAGCTATTACTAAAAATGACGGTTTGACGGTCACATAAGAAAGCATTATCCCTGACCTGGACCATCACGAACAGCCAACAGAGGTTAAGAAGACATTAATTCAATTCCATCATGTTGTTCTTCTAACATCACACATTTTGATTACAAAGATGCCAATCTTGATTATGTTCGTGATCATGGTCGTCACCAGCAATCCTGGGCCCCCTGAAAAAATATATGTGTGGGTCCCCTCACTAATAGAAAACATTCACATTATTAAAATCAGTGGGCCCCACCGAGCCATGGGCCCCGTGAATCATACCCACCTTTCCCCGCCCTAGCTACGGCCCTCATGGTGATAGTGACAGTGCTACTGATCACATTAGAAACATTTTCTTTATGTTTACACTCCCCTGCATCCCCAAGAAAGCTCTGACAGTGTAGTAGACACAGAATATAATGTCTGATCCAGGTGTATGTGGCCCTCCCAGCTGACAGATTAGGAAAGGTGCAGCATTGATCATGATTAAGAAACTGTACACTTGAATAAAATGGCTAACTGTTTTGTGCATCACTGTAGTTGTAACTTATAAGGCAGTATGAACCCTTCAGATAATTATAATTATATTAGTTTTAAACTAATTGATTTACTCTACAGAAAGGGGCAGCAATTCAAGTATCTTTGGAAGTGTCTTTTGGCAGTTCCATTCAACACTAAAGAAAAAAGGTATGTTCAAAATGTTGCCAGTATGGCTTTGATAAGGATAGTAGGTAAAAAATAGATGATGTTGGGGCCTCAACCAGTCTCTGCCTAGGGGCCCCAAATCACTAAAACCTCCACTTACATGATGAAACTCTCCTCCCAATAATGCCCAACATAACCACTAACAAGATGACACACTCCCAATTCAATACAATACCCCTTCCCAAATATGAATGCACTCCCCCCTAATATGAAACAACAACAATAAGTCAAAAAGGAAAGGGTAGGTACAAGACAATCATTGCTGATTGGATGCATAGTCTGTTATTCAGGGTGAACAGGGTCGGGAAATAGAAAAGTATTGTACTGCTGCTATAAGAAGGAAGAAAAATGAGTGTAAATAATTCGAGTCACGTAATTGAATCCAGATAACACCCATACGCCTTGTCGATTTCCGCCTTAGATCATGACATTGTGTGAACACGCCTTGTGTCCAGTTATTTAAAGATGAAATTTGGATCATCAGCCAAAATAAATACTTTTTTTTTTTTGGTTGTAAAACTAGATTTTAAATGATACAATGACTATGGGGTTAAAGGGCTTTTGATCCTTTTTTCTGAAAAAAGTAAATTAGTTCAGTTTCTTCTGAGGTTTTTGGTACAGAAACAAAATGGATGAGGGATGCATTGGTAGCTTCCCTAACAACGTTTCATTTATTTTGCATTGCTGTATCAGTAAGCTGAAGTAAAATCTACCGGCAAGGGGGCTCATTTATTAAATGATGGTGTGAAGAGACACTTAAGCTGTTTGGACTTGTAGTGGTAATGGTGGCAGAAGTGTTTCATGGTAAGATATTTCATCATTTCTGTTCAGATATTGTTTATAATTTTTGCCTTGGAGTAACTTGAGGGAACACAACAGAGAACATTTGGGAATCTAGAATAAATATTGCATGCACCACTCTTTGACTCTTTGACCCTTTTACATTTTGTTGCATGTGTTTGAAAAGTGTTTTAATTGAATGTGTTTTTCGCCAAAAGTCAATATAAAACATCTTACATTGAGTCGAAGCAAATATAAAAAACCTTTAAATGATCCCAAACGGAGCCCAAAAACAAGCACCCAAAATAATGTTGTCCATGAGTCTTTCTATGCAAGACAAAATCAGCTGCAACTGAATGTTCACTTTACGTGCAGTCTATATTTTTTTACAAAAAGTTCATAGTGAGCAGTTTCAACATTACCTACCCCTCCTCCTGCTTCTCTGACAAAAGCGTGCAGCTGCACAAGTGTATTGTTTTACTTCCTTATTTTGAAATAGCGGGGATTCATTTTCTTTCTTCACATCCACTCTTCAGCAAATAATTACATAAGTGAGCCCTCTTGCCACACCAACTGGGTACAAGAAACATGTACAGTACACCTTTGGGTTTCTCTAAAAGAATACTTTCTCTCCACAGTGTCTAATCAATAACCTATCCACTATGCCTGTGAATGAACACAGAACAACATTCTGCTCTCAGTTATTGGTCTCCACAGGTTCGATTGCCTCCGTCTTCATCCTGAAGGCTGAATTCTGTGTCTGTAAATTTGAGATGGGTGAAATCAGTGACAAAGTCAGACCCTAGTGGTGATAAACAGTGTCAGACCCTAGATAGTGGTGACAAACAGTGTCAGACCCTAGGTAGTGGTGATAAACAGCATCATACCCGAGATAATGGTGATAAAGTGTCTGAACCTAGATAGTGGTGATAAGCAGTGTCAGACCCTAGGTAGTGGTGACAAACAGCGTCAGACCCTAGAAAGTGGTGATAAACAGTGTCAGACCCTAGGTAGTGGTGATAAACAGCATCAGACCCGAGATAATGGTGATAAACAGTGTCAGACCCTAGATAGTGGTGATGAACAGTGTCAGACCCTAGATAGTGGTGATAAACAGTGTCAG
>JACXGI010005232.1:0-48330 GCA_016801175.1 Esox masquinongy | reverse complement strand
ACAGACAGACAGACAGACAGACACACACACACATTAGACAGTTCATACACCAAACTTGGCAACACATTAACCACTTTTCCCCATCCATTTCAGATGAAATCCTGAGGCTAGTGCTCACCATCACGCCTTCTAGACCCTCCTTCTCCAGACCATCTCAGAAGACCTCCCATTCTTCACCTCCCTCATCAACTCTTCACTGAGCACTGACTGTGTTCAAGATGGCCAGAGTCACTCCCATGTTAAAGAAACCAACACTTGACCCCTCTGATGTCAAAAACTACAGTCGGGTATTCCTCCTTCCTTTCCAACACCCTTCTCTCCATCCAAACTAACTCTCTCTCCTCTGTTGCCATCCTCCACTGTGAACCAAGCCACCCTACTTTCCACCCTCTCGGACCCAAAGAGGATCAGTGTTTGCCGTGTGGCCTCCTCCCACCGGTGTTCCCCACGGCTCGGTTCTAGGTCCTCTCCTCTTCTCTCTATAAACCAAGTCTCTTGGCTCTGTCAGAACCTCACATGGTCTTTCCAATCACAGCCACGCAAATGACACTCAGTTTTTTTTTGGTCCTTCCTCCCTTCCGACTCCCAGGTGACAACACGCACCTCTGCAAGCCCCCATCATCCATGCGGAGATGCCGGCCCACCACCTCAAGGACAGGAAAAGCACACGGCCGTCTTGGTTGTGACCGAGTTCTTGGACTTTGGCTGGATGGTCACCTACCGCAGAGCAGTCCAGCTACTCCCTAACCAGGGACTGTGCCTGCCCCAACATCAGCTCCTCCAGCTCCCTGACCCTCCTAGGGCCACTCGGCGGTCATGCTAGCGTGAGCCCTGCCCAGCAACCAAGAGGTAGTCCACCCCTGACGGAGTGGAGCCTCCACGCGACCAGGCCGCCTTTTTAACCTTCTGTGACATCGAGTTGCACCGGAGGGCCAATGACCACAGCGGCATTATGGGTTTCCAGGAAAGCAGCTGTTTCAAACAAGGGCAGCACGAGCATGACCCAGGCCAAGAACAACAAGCCGCCTTCCATGAGGCATGGTTTGCCTTGGGGACCCGGCACCCTGGCAGCCAGCGGTGTTTTGGGGTTTATGTTATCACGTCACCATGGTAACAGCCAATGGTAAGCTCAGGGAAGTCATCAGTACAGCAAGGAAACATAATACGGATACAAACCTTGCGACGCACAGACGTGCTTGCTTCAAATGCAGCAAGGCTGGCAATGACAAGTTATTAAATGTGTGACGTGTGAATCGTTCTGCTCAGTGTATGAGGGGTGAAGAATCAGAAAAGTGAAGATATTTCTCTTTAAACCACTCGTTTAAACTACACGTAGTCCTCCCTCAACCCCTCTTTATCCCTCTCTCTCAACCCCCCTCCAATGTCTCTCTATCTGAAATCCTCCACCTATCCGTTTGTCAATCCCTTCATCTCTCTCCTTGTCACTACAAATCTGAATACTTATTGCAGTGACAACACATCCACTCAAAACACCATGTATTTCTCTGTTCCTGGCTGCCTTCGCCCTGCATTTCGTTCTCCTTATCATTGAACTCACGTCAGGTGGGAGGACAGTTTCACGCCAGAATCACCACATCTGAAACTTTGATCCAATTAACCCCTTTAAGAGCAGCTACAATAATCTATTATTTGGTGTGTTTTTCTTTCTACATGCTTTAACCTCCCTGCATTTTTCTTAAAAGTGCTACTTTGTTTGCTTTGTTCACAGCTCATTTGGCCCAATTTGTGTTCTGTCGTTTTGTATTGTAAGCTGTTATTATTGTCACGCTTGGTGAGCTTTCAGCTTTCCTCACATCGCCGCTCAGTGAAAACAGGCGGGCCGGGGGGGGGGGGGTTCAGCTGAGGCCTAAAGTATCACGCACGCCGCATGAACACACACACACAAGCACCAAAATACACACTGCGACTTCCAGGCTGGTTATATAACGGAGTAGAAGGCTACAGGCATGCCTTCCTATACGGAACATCTAGCTCCACGTGCAAGGGTTAACCATTTGTTTGATGAATCCGGCCTTCCGTTCCCAAAAACCCCTTTGATGAGAGTTATGTAACGAGCGGCACAGAGGGCTGAGCTTCAAACAGACAGTGTGAGTGATGCACACTACTGGAGAAGGATGTGGAGGGAAATACTGTGGAAAAGAGCACAGTTCAACTCCCCACATCCAGCCCCAATATTTCAGAAGGGTCTCCATGCACCATAGGACCCTGGAGCAGGGTAAAATGGGCAGACAAGACCTCCCAGCGCTCCACACACTCTACAGTATATTAGGCTGGGGCCTTATAACATATCCAACAACATTTAGAAAAGGCCACAGTAAAACTTTCAAATATCGTCAATGATGTTGAACATATTTGTTAGATTTTTAGTTTTTTTATGCACGTGATTATCCGTAGACGCTTCTTGAGTCCATAGCCGCGGTTTACTTTGAGCCGTGCTGGGATATGAAGCGGAACGTTTTTTAATTTAAGGTGTCACAACATGTTTTACTGTGCGGTTTAGTAGTTACCTGGGACAGCAGAGCCTGGTCGTGTCTGAAACTCTGAGAAAAGTACCTGACGGTGAGTCATCCAGCTGAACATGCTAGTTAAATGACTGACTGAATTGATAATAAAATGGAATCCCACAGAAACAGGCTGGTGGAAGGCCGTCAGTTTGGTGTTGGTGGTTGAGGCTTGGTTATCGTCTGTTTGTGTTCACTCAGGTGTGGAATGCCGGATACTGTTGGGAACTCCACAGCTGGTCTATGTACCCGTCCACCCTCCTGTAAACACACCGAGTCCCTATAGGACAGACCCCCCTCACCTCCACCATCACTCTGCCCCAAGGGTGGACCGGCCATCTGGCATTCTGGGCACATCTCGGATAGCCTGGTCACTTAATTTGCACTGTGAGTCTGTCAAACTGGGTTTATGGTGCAAAAAAAAGATCACGATCCGACTAATGTCAGGGAAACAATAAAAGCAATGGCGGGGCGAAGGGGCAGCCAGGGAACAGAATTGGGTCAGTGTGGTCGAAAATGCCAGGGCTGATTTCGGTTACGCCAGTACGCTCCAAACCAGTCACCCCACCTCTCTGGAATTCTGACCTCGCGTAAACGGCATAGACCAGGCTGGCGGTGGTCATCAGGGACACACTGAGTCGGCATCTGTCCGTCTGAGTGATCTGGGAACTAGTTTATTCATCAGGGCCGCGGGGGAACGATACAGAGGATCGCAATCTGAAATGTCTGGAAGGGCTTTAACGTGCAACGCTGCCGTCTCTCTGTGACAAGATAACATGGGAAAGGCATGTGTAAATCAATTTGTGACAACTGCTGATGTAGAAAGGGCTTTATGACAAACATTTCATTGATTGTGGTCTATTTGTATTTTTTTTATTTTCTGATCTGGATTTCTGTCGTGGTGGAGGATTAAATCAATCGAAACGGAACAGACAGTACAGTCCCCATTCAAGCCGCACATTTGTCACCTGTATACATTATATTTCTATGCATATAATCCTATATTGTGGGCAAAATGTGACTGAAAACCTACGAGAAAAAATAGGCCTTGACATCAGTGTTTTTTTATTTCAAATATTGACAGAATCACAAAGGAGTGTAATTTTTTTACTGAAATTAAAATACATAGACCTGAAAAAAACAGAAAAAACAAATAGATCAAAAAAACTTGATGAAAAGAAAGGAAGCCCCCTCAACCACTTGGCCTCTGGGTAAAGAAGTCTATGGAGCTGACTGAGCAGGTATGAACATCAGGGTCCCATCTAGAGTAAGTGGTTCCTTCAATAATGAGGCTCTGGTTCCTGTAGTGCCCAAGATGCCACCTGCTTTGTAATGTCCATTATTAACACTCAGTTTGCTGGTACATCAACCACGCTATCTGCTAATGTGAGTCTCGCAGCAGTCTCTCCACTCTAATCTCCAACTCCCCCCTTCCTCTCTTCCTCTCCCATAATCTCATCAGAAAACATGAAACTCTAATACACAGACACTGTGAGTGCTGGGGTACTGAGAGACCTGGGGTACTTAAAGACCTGGGGTACTGAGAGACCTGGGGTACTGAGAGACCTAGGGTACTTAAAGACCTGGGGTACTGAGAGACCTGGGGTACTGAGAGACCTGGGGTACTTAAAGACCTGGGGTACTTAGAGACCTGGGGTACTGAGAGACCTGGGGTACTGAGAGACCTGGGGTACTTTCAGGGTCCCAGTCCTTTCAGGGTCCCAGTCCTCTCAGTGCCCCAGTCCTCTCAGGGCCCCAGTCCTTTCAGTGCCCCAGTCCTCTCAGGGCCCCAGTCCTCTCAGGGCCCCAGTCCTCTCAGTATCTCTGGTCCGTTAGTGCCTGTATGCAGCCAGACCCTTCTATCTCACCTACCTCCCTTTCTCTGTTAACCCCCTCTCACACACTCACTCTCTCTAATATGCCTACCTGTCTTTTTCTTTTTATTTCTGTCTCTCTCGCTCTCATAAATGTATCTTGTCCCAGCAGATGTGCCTCTCTCTCTTTATACATGGTCAACCCAGACTAGCGAAAGAGAAGCAGACAGTCTTAATTGCTTTATCTTAATTGTTAACTCTATTCCAGTCTAACAGCCTTCCATTTTCTCTTCTGATGTTACATTCCCAGAACACACACATTAATATTACCGGAGATTCATAGTGTGTTTGTGTGTGTGTGTTTGTGTGTATTCCTGTACTTGTGTTGTGTGTGTGTTTGCGTCTCTGTACTTGTGTTGTGTGAGTGTCTGCGTTTCTGTACTTGTGCTGTGTGTGTGTGTGTTTTTGCGTCTCTGTACTTGTGTTGTGTGTGTGCGTGTGTGTTTGCGTTTCTGTACTTGTGCTGCGTGTGTGTGTGTGTGTGTGATGTGTGTGTGAGTGTGTGTGTGTGTGTGTGTGTTTGTGTGTGTGCGTGCGTGTGATTTGTACAGTTTGTACTGCCTTCATGTTGCTTTTATATTGTGAGAAATAGCTAAGGATACTATCTCACAGAAATATTCCTAGAGATGGCACTGTACACAAACCACTCTCCAGATTTCTTCCTGTCTGTGCTTCGGACACAGCTCAGAATAGGGACGTGCTAACAGAAATACTGTTTGTATTTCTTAGGAGAGGGGAGGCAAAAGCAGGGGAGGTGGAGAAGAGAGGAAAGGGGTGGTGATAAGAGAGGGGAGGACGAGAAAAGAGGGGTGAGGAGAGAAGAGGGGAGGGGAGGCTCAGTCCAGTTCATCCTGGTTATTCCATGTCATAAATCCCTGTGTATGTTGACACATGGTGCGTGTAACACGACTAAATGAATCAAGGGGAGAGTTTCAGAACAAGAAATCTCCTTGGTTTCTGCAGCAGAATGTATGAATATGCATAGAAATATGGCAGAATGAAAAGTGAAAACAACGATTGTTCTCTTCGCTCCTGCGTTATATTTATGAGTTCACGTATTCATCTACACCCACATCATCTGACATCTGGTCACATATATTGTGTGCACCGTCCGTCTTACAATTCTCTCTCACCACCCCCCCCCGTTCACTCCTACTTCACACCCTGTCTTCTCTACATTCCACTCTCTCTCTCCTCCCCTCTCCTCTCTTCTCACTACCTCTTTAGTTCTCCTCCCTGTCTAGTCAGATTCCAGAGTCTGTTGCCGGTTCATGCAGTGTGTTTAAGAGCGTGTAGCTGGGTAATGAAGTCTCTGGGAAGTCTTTGGGTCGGTTGTGGAATCACCCCTGGGGTAAAAACGCTGTAGAGGAGAAGGAGAAAGAAGAGCAAAGGAGTCATGCCTGGGTATGATCCCGGGGCAAAAAAAGGAAGCAGAGGAGGAGGAGAAAGAGGAGCAGAGGAGACGCATTCCCTGGGAAAAACCACAGCTTCTCAGGATGGTCATGACTGGAGAGTGGACCGTCTCACACCTTCAACAGTGTCATGACAGGCCAGGCTGGTCGTTGTTAGGGGCAGTGTCATGACAGGCCAGGCTGGTCGTTGTTAGGGGCAGTGTCATGACAGGCAAGGCTGGTCGTTGCTAGGGGCAGTGTCATGACAGGCAAGGCTGGTCGTTGTTAGGGGCAGTGTCATGACAGGCAAGGCTGGTCGTTGCTAGGGGCAGTGTCATGACAGGCAAGGCTGGTCGTTGCTAGGGTCAGTGTCATGATTTGTGAGGAATGTGGATGTGTCCCTCTTTTGAAGGGACTGGATTTACACCCATTTTAGATTAATTCCAAATAGTCAATAAATTAATGTAACTAATGAATTTAATATATAAAGAGAGTATTACAAATACAGTACAAGTATCCCTCTCTCTCTTCCTCTCTTTCCATTTCTCTCTCTCTCTCCCACTTCTCCCCCCGCCTCCACCCGTCCAGTCCCTCGTCATCCTACATCCACTCCCCCCACCCACCCACCCACCCACCCACCCTCCGATGACAGCTTCTCTCCAGGGTCCCCGGTGCCTCCCCCTCTACTGTAGGCGAGCCGGGAGAGCGGGACCGAGTTTGTGTCACAGAGCGTTAACTAGCATGCCCCGTGGGCCCTGACGGAGGTGGAGAGAGACCAGGAGCTGTCTGACAGTCCGAGGCTGGCGGTGGAGGTGGCGTGCGCTAAAGGACACCACCATGGGGAAGTCTAGACTTACGGGAGGTGTCAAGGACAGACTTGTACACAGACAGTCTCCAATCCCCCATTAGATTAGTTCCAACACACACACACACACACACACACAATAAACCCCTGGGATATTTCAAACTAGTACACACAACATCAATGATGTGTGACACCAGCAAACACAACATCCACATCTTAATGGGTCCCTCATATAAAGCCTCCCACACCACGCCAACATAGACATCTGGTCGCTGGGAAACAGGAAAAGGACAACCGAGTCTTAATAGAACTGAGATAAGACCAAACTATTCTCAATAAAACTGATATAAGACAAATCTAGGCTCAGCAGAACAGAAATAAGACCAATCTAGTCTCAATATAACAGTTATAAGCCGAACCTAGTCTCAATAGAACAGTTATAAAACCTACATAGTTTCAACAGAAATGAGATATCTGATATAATAAAAGATATCTCAATATCAATAAAACTGATATAAGACAAATCTAGTCTCAGTAGAAATGATATAAAACCAAACTAGTCTCAAGAAAACTGATATAAGACCAACCTAGTCTCAACAGAAATAAGATAAGACAAATCTAGTCTCAGTAGAACTGATATAAGACCAAACTAGTCTCAAGAGAACTGATATGAGATCAACCTAGTATCAATAAAACAGTTAAAAGTCCAATGTAGTCTCATTAGAAAATATATAAGCGCAACTACTTAATATATCTTAACTTTTTCTAACTGGTGGAATTGTGCAACTTGTGGTAGGCCGCATATACGGAAAGTTTAAACAAATACTAAAAGTTGTCGTGAGCATAAGATCATATGAGATAGTGAGCCTTGAACGTAGAGTCTTCACAGTTATCAGTCTACCACCCTGCTATACGGTAACATTGACATAGCAGCAGTCCGGTAATGTACAGTGTAATAGCTATATATTGATCCCCAACCATTACTGTCTAATAAGCCTGTCAAGGTGATGGCTGTACACTATGAAGATAGACTCCAGCCCGTTTGGCCTATCGCAGTCAAGTCACTAATCGCGGTGTCTGCTAGCCATCTTGAGTTGACCCTGCTGTTGTAGATCTGAGGCTAACGGCTCACAGGAGATCTGAGGCTAACGGCTCACAGGGGCACATTGTTGGACTCAGGCTGGATGGTATAGCAGTCAGTGTGTCCGGGGAAAATGTCGAGGGAACAGCTATTCCTGATGGCCTAGAGTTACTGCAAAGCTTAGCGTCTTCAGCTCTAGTTCTGTTCTGATTCCCTACTGATCTCCACTGAGGACGCTTCGGGCGTGGCCCTGACCTGGCTGGCGGGTAACCTGGGTGAGGTATCTAGGGTCACAGCTGGGTCATGGTTGGGCGGAATGGTCTGGAAGTTGGAACTCTATAGTAGAACTCCATAACAGAACTCTACATAAGAACTCGACATTAGAACTCAGCATTAGTGCTCCATTTAGTCCGCAAGACTCTGAATGTCCTGTTGAGGAGGTAAAGAGACCCGTGGAAAGTATGACGCTGGGACAATGTCACTGGCGCACATTTAAAACTAATTTGATATTTCTCAAATAAAGGATGATTTACTTATCGTAAAAGTCCAACAATGTGGTTAGTAAAGTCCAAAATGGTTCAATTTTGTAGTTTTTGTGGGTTTAGAAGTGATTGTGGACAGTATCCTAACTCCCATCCACTTAACCTGGTAGAATACTGTAGCAATGTACCTCAACATATTGTAAAATATACATTTAAACAGCATAAATGAAGGCAGTTTTTTCTAGGTGGATATTTGTGTATTCCGGGTCCTTCCCCAGTGTCCTGGCCCCTACATGTCTCCATGACATTCCATTTTGATTTCCATTGACCTTTTTACCGCATCAATTGTCCTTGTGTTTGTCCTACTCTTGACGTGGGTTCCACCAAAGACATTTCTTTATATATTTCAGGCTGATCTCTATTTGTTCCCTCGCATCTGAGGCCCTAGGCAACAGGACTGGGCGCAGAAAAACATACACACAGACACGCACACACAGACACACACACACACACACACACACACTCCCCCATAACACAAATACACAGACACACTCCCCCATAACAGAAACACACAGACATACAGACACACTCCACCATAACACAAACATACAGACACACTCCCCCATAACACACACAGAAACTGCTCTCTGTTTGAGCATTTTTACACTACAATTTAATATAGCTGAATGAGACGTTCTGCCAGATTTGATTCAGAGATTTTTACAGTATAAAAATAGCAAATTGTGGCATGTCACCTTCCGAGGTAAAGTAAGGTCTAAAGAAAATGTCTCACCCTACTGTATGAGTACTGGAGTGGAATCAGCGCTGACATATGAAGTCTGGTTCTGTCGCTCTCTCAAGCTCCATGAACAGTATAAAAAAATAGATTTTGTCGTTGGGAAGCAACTCAAAACAGAAATTGAGAGGGAGAAAGAGAGGGACGCAGGGAGTGAGAGCGCAAGGCAGACACAGAAAGATAGTGAGAACAAATTTTCAGCTCCAGGTTTTGCTCCAGTATTCTTCTCTGTTTTCGTTCAGGAGACGCCTGTCTTCATTAGCATTCTAGGTGCGACCAGAACCTGCTTTAAAATGCGTCTTAAACAAGACCACTCAAACAAAACGCTGCTCTTACATAATAGTGAATCTGGCTATTTCTCTAAAGTCAACTGAAAATGTTTTGGTTGTGTTAACCTGGCCTCATGTGTTGTTTCAGTAGAAGTACCATGACCAGAATGTTCTACAGTAGTTACTCCAGACCGCCAGCATTTGAGGCTTACTCCCGCTGGGTTGCAAGAGTGTGGCTGGGTGGCCTGGTTTTAGACACCGGCATGATCTGACCAGTAAACCACAGGGTGGTCGATTGATTCCCCAAGGCGATAAGGTGAAAATTCTGCTGTTCGGCCCTTGAACTGAAAGGTTAACACTGATTGCTCCGCGGTCAACCCGGTGTGGCAGCCTCTCGAATTGGCCATCTGAACTGCCAATGCAAATAACCAAATGGCCTTGTTGACTTTCTGTAACAAACAACACAAAAATATACAGTAAGTCATCTAAAGTTTCAGAGCCATCTTCACCAAAAGTTTGATATAACCCCGTTTCCAAACGAGTTGAGACGCTGTGTCAAATGTACATAAAAACAGAATGCAATGATGTGCAAATAATTTAAACCCTATACTCAGTAGAAAATCGTTCAAAGATATCAAACAGACATTTTATTGTTGCTTGAAAAATATATGCCCACTTTGAATTTGATGCCAGCAACACTGGCAAAAATTTAGGAAGGAGGCAGCAAAAGACCGGAAAAGTTGTGTAATGCTAAAAAACCAAAACTGGTGGAATACCACACAACTAATTTGGTCAATTGGCAACAGGTCAGTAACATGATTGGGTATTAAAAGATCATTCCAGGGAGGATGGGTCTGTCAGAAGTGAGGTTGGGGAGGGGTTCACCACTATATGAAAGACTGCGCGGGCAAATAGTGAAACAGCATAAGAATAACGTTTCCCAACGTAAAATGGCGTAGATGATGAGAGTTTGGGGATCTCATCATCTACGGGGCATAGTATCATTAAATGATTCAGAGAATCCTGAGAAATCTCTGTATGCAAGGGACAAGGCCGAAAAGCAATATTAGAAGGCCATGATCTTCAGGCCCTCAGACAGCACTGCATTAAAAACAGACATGATTCTGCAGTGGAAATCACTGCATGGGCTCAGGAAAACATCCGAAAACCATTGTCTGTGAACACAGCACGTCGCTGCATCCACAAATGCAAGTTAAAAATCTACCATGCAAAGAAGAAACCAGATATAAACAAGATCCAGAACCGCCGCTGCCTTCTCTGGGCCTGAGCTCATTTAAGATTGAGGTGAAGTGGAAAACTGTCCTGTGGTCTGACAAATTAAAATTTGAAATTCTTTTTGGGAATCATGGATGCTGTGTCCTCTGGACTAAAGAGGAGAAGGACCATCCGGCTTGTTATCAGTGCACAGTTCAAAAGCCAGAATCCGTAATGTCAATGGGGTGCATTAGTGCACATGGCATGGGTGATTTGCACATCTGTGAAGGCACCATTAATGCTGAACAATATATAAAGATTTTGGAGCAACATATGCTGCCATCCAGGTGTCTTTTTCAGGGAAGGCCTTGTTTATTTCAGTAAGACAATGCCAAACCACATTCTGCACGTATCAACAGCATGGCTCCATAGTAAAAATGTCTGGGTACTAAACTGGCCTGCCTGCAGTCCAGACCTGTCACCCATTGAAAACATTTGGTGCATTATGAAATGAGAAATACGACAAAGGAGACCCCGAACTGTTGAGCAGCTGAAATCCTATATCAAGCAAGAATGGGACAACATTACACTTTCATAACCACATCAATTGGTCTCCTCAGGTCCCAAATGCTTACAGAGTATTGTTAAAAGAGGTGATGCAACACAGTGGTAAACATGCCCCTGTCCCAAGTTTTTTGAAATGTGTTGCTGGCATTAAACTCAAAATGGGCATGTATTTTTCCAAAATCAATAAAATTTCTCAGTTTAAACATGTGATATGTTGTCTTTGTACTATTTTCAATTAAATACAGTGATAAATGATTTGCATATCATTGCATTCTGTTTTTATTTGCATTTTACACAACTTTTTTGGAAACGTGGTTATATTTCACCGTAACATTTCAGAACATTTGTTAAACTCATTTGCGTGTTTGCCAAAAAACGAACACCTTGTTGAACTGACCTCAGTATAAACACCCATATGTCTTCCTCCGTCCGGGATGACATGTTCTGCAAAATGATTTGCGCATGCCCATCATCCGTGCTGATTTAACTTATCCACAAACGGATGATCTGATCCCACTGTTTCAGACATAGCAGCCTTCAGGACTGCGTGTAGAAATAACATTCAAACCGACCTTGGCATGAACTTTTAACACATACCAGTGTTATCACTGTTAACCCCCATTAAATAAGCCGGGTCCATTATTTAACCTGGTTGGTTTATCTGTCAATTGCTTCATAGAGGAGCGTCATCCCTTGCTTAGTCTGAAAAGATGAATTTTATTTTGAGAATGATAGGGTAATGCTGTGGGAATGTTACAGCAATGTTATGATAACGTGCTATCTGTGTCTTTAAGTGTCTCTCTCTCCTTATCTGCTGTCGCAATGTGTCTTTTAAAGAGCTCTGTTTTGGTTTCCCCATCACCTCTTAGTGAACCATTATCCTCCGGGCCTAGAACCTTCACCCCTCCCGGAGTGGACCTGTTTATAGAAGACATTCAGACAGAGTGGGGAACTGCTATCTGTTTGGAGAAGACATCCAGACAAGGAGGGGAATGCTATCTGTTTAAGGTGACTGGAACAGGCTACAGGACAAGAAGTGATGTAGGTGTACAGAGGTAAGGGTGAAGAGGGATGGATGGATGGGATGGATGGGATGGTTAGGGAATGGGTGGAGGTCTGGGGTGAAGAGGGAGGAGTCCCCCAGAGAGTTAGCGGTTGGACTCAGTTGTTCAGCGTATATTTCACCTGTCCTGGTCACCTCGATAGCCAGGACGTCCTTCACCTTCGCCATCCCAGCCGGCATTTAAGAGCCACTGACACAGAGACTCAACAGAACGGAGATAAAAGGGATGCAACACCTTCTGTTTGTTCTCACCCACTCTGCGTTTTGGGATTTACCAAGCGTAAAACTTTTGTTTGTTGTTTGTTTTCTCTTTCTATTTTCACTCTCAATCCTACAGTTTCGTCTGTCATGGTTCTGGTTTGCCTTTTTTCTGGGGCAGATCTAGTGGGCGCTCGTGGTGGGTGTTTGGTTAAGACCCTACTCCGGTGGTTTGGCTGCCACTCAGTAGCCACCCCCATGGATACCTTTCAGTATCCATTAATAGAACCCCCACCTGTTTTATTTTGGTCTTATGGGATTACCTTTGTTAGGGTCTGTCTTGTTTTGTGTGCTGGGGAACAGAACACATCAATCTCTATATACATATATGCTATCATGAGAGGCAGTCTTATCAAGGAATTACAATTTAACCAAATATACAGCATTAGCTATTGTCTGAGGATGGTGTTGGGCTATCTGACTATCTGACTACAGCTCGGTGAATTGAGGCACGTCACATGATGGCCATGTAAAGCCCCTATAATGTAGTCGTAAACCTATAGCTGTCCAGTGGCGATTAATGGTGTTCACCCCATGTGGACTTTTCTACATTTTACTGTGTTACAACATTAAATCAAAATGGATTTAATTAGGGGATTTTGCCACTGACCAACACAAAATATTCACAACGTCAGAGTGAAAAATTTAATCTGCAAATTGTTAAAATTGTTTACAAATGAAAAACAAAAATAATTGACAGCACAAGTATTCATCCCTTTACTATGACACACCTGTGATGCTGTGATGCAACCAACTGTCTTTAGTTAGTTGAATGTAGTCCACCGGTGTGCAAATAAAGTGTTTCACATGATCAAATCTTGGCAACAGTTTGGCAGAAGGCATGTGAAAGACTCCGAGACCAAGTGAATTACATTTCCATGGTCTGATGAAACCAAAATAGAGCTTTGTTAAAGCATTATGTTTGTCACAGGCCTAACATTGCATACTGTCCTGTGAAAACAATCCCTACTGTGAAATGGTTGCGGCAGCACTATGCCATGGGGATACTTCTCAGCGACAGGGACTGGGAGACTGGTCAGGACTGAGGGAAGGATGAACAGAGCAAAACACAGGAGGTCCTTGAAGAAAACTTGATCCAGAGCACACAGACCAGGACAAGTTTGTGAATGTCCATGAGTGACCCAGTAAAAGCAAAAATAAATTGCTGTTCACCAAAGGTCCCCACCATACTTGATGGAGATTAAGCAATTTTACAAAGAAGAATGGTAAAGAAATTGCAATGTGCTAAGCTGGTAGAGACTTACTCTAACAGACTCACAACTTTAATTTCTACCAACAGTGCCTCTCCCAAAAAAAGACTAAAGGAAGTGAATAATTGTGCAATCAATAATTTTCTGTTTTTATATGTAATTAATTTATTTTTCAACTCAAACAAAACCTGACCCCTTACTTATTACTTATTTATTTTACTTATTGATTAATAATAGAAATTAGTAACTTTTTAGGTTAGTTATATATGGCCAATGCACCACAAATAAGCTGTATCCAGGCACTCTGCATTGCTCTGCGGTTAAAGAGAGCTCCCAGCTGTGAAATACTGGCCATATACAACACCTCTATGCCTTTCCGCTTAACTATACCTGTGTAGAAACGTCCCAATTCATCATTTCATTAGGAGATGACTATCTATGGAATGCCCACCTACTGTCAGATTGCTCCATAATAAATCATTATGTAGATGAAGAGTTCTGGAGCTAGAGGACACTCCATTGGAATTAGAGAGGCCTGGTCTTTGATGATAAACTCTCACATTATGATCATAGTGAAGAAAATATTTCAGCAGGAACCTCATTGCTTCATTTCTCTGTCTAGGGGTGCTAGCACTGCAGGAATGACTTCATCCCTTCTTCATTCTTTCGCTCTTTCTCTCTCCCTCTCTCTCCCTGTCTTTCCCTCCCTCTCTCGCTTTCTCCCTCTCTCCATTTCTTCCTCTCTCTCACACTCTCTGTCTCTTTAAATCTCCCGTTCATCCACCTCTTTCTGTCTCTTTCCGTGCCATACTCTTGTACTCTCCCTGGCCTATTCCCTCTATCTCAGTTCTCTCATAATCTCTTCCCTCCCTCTCTTCTCTATCCTTGCCTCACTCCCTCCCTTTTTCCAATCAGTGATGATGGATGGGCTAATTGATGCAGAATGATCGGGCCATTCATTTCACCTTCCAACACTGAGCTCCACATTGAGGTTCAGACTCGTGTGGTAATGAAGAGGGAGGGAAAGGAGGGAGGAAGGAAACGGGGCAAGGAAGGTACGAAAGAGGAGAGAGCTGCAGGAACCGCCGCTTGGTTGGCTTTTAGGTGAAGTAACACTGATTACCATGGTTGATATTTGGCTCATGAGGACGGCTACTCACAAGCCTAAACACACAGAAGGCCTAGTGGGATGAGTCAGGAATGACCACGGGGGGAAGGGTTCAAGAGAGTCAACACAGGAGGAAGTTGTCCCCGTGTGTCTCTTCCTTCCCAGTTTTTGTAATACAGCTGTTGTAAGATCTCCTGATTCTGCCGGATCTGGACTGTGCCTGGACCTGGCAAAATGTATTACCTCTGAACGTCCACTAGGTGGCAACACGAATGCCCTTCAACTTGTCGTAGGTTCAGGGTTGGCTGGACAGGCGTGGTGGCGGGACGGAGGAAGGTATGTTAAGCTGCGGACTTTGGCTGAGGGTTGTGTCCACCTCCAACGTGAGGCAGAACATTGTTTCTTTCGCTTTTTTTTTAAGCTGTTTCCCGACCCTAACCCTTATCCTAACCATTTGGAATCTAAAGCAACTGGTCTAATTTTCGCACGACTCTGCTGGCACTGTGGTTGACTGAACACAACGCCACCTGACACCCCCCGAAACAGAGAAACGGCTTCTGTTTTTACCACTAACCATCTCAGCGTAATCCTACCCTTAACCCATTTTGATTTCAATTTTTGGAGAGTTTGACAGGGATTCACCAGCATATGGCGTAATTACAACATCAAGTGTGCATGTGTATGTGTGTGTGTGTGTGTGTGTGTGTGTGTGTGTGTGTGTGTGTGTGTTTGGGGGGGGGTTAAATCTCAGTCTATGAATCATTTATTTTTCCCCATACATATCAATCAACCTGGTAACGGCCATGTCGCCCGCGGCAACCATTACATCAGCTAGTCATCGGCATCGTTTGATCTGTCTGGGCCTTTGGTTGAATAGCTTTTGATCAGAGTCCATAGTGTATGAAGTGCACTACTTTTGACCAGGGTCCATTGTGTATGAAGTGCACTGTGTAGGGAATAGGGTGTCATTTGGGGAGTCCTCAGGGTGATGCGCTGCTATATGGAGTAACGGGAAGCAGAGCGAGATGTCTTCACGTTGTGGATTTTTCAAAGGACGGATAGGCATGTGTGTGTATGTGAGAGAGAGAAAGATATAGACGGATATAAAGTGGAGGGTGTGTGTGTGCGTGTGATTGAGAGAGAGTGAAGGAGCGAGAGACTGAGTCAACATGCATACGAGGTCTTCAGAGACTGTGTCAACATGCATACGAGGTCTTCAGAGACTGTGTCTACATGCGTACGAGGTCTTCAGAGACTGCGTTAACATGCACACAAGGTCTTCAGAGACTGTGTTAACATGCCCACGAGGCCTTCAGAGACTGTGTTAACATGCCTATGAGGTCTTCAGAGACTGTGTCAACATGCATACAAGGTCTTCAGAGACTGTGTCAACATGCATGCGAGGTCTTCAGAGACTGCGTTAACATGCACACAAGGTCTTCAGAGACTGTGTTAACATGCCCACGAGGCCTTCAGAGACTGTGTTAACATGCCTATGAGGTCTTCAGAGACTGTGTCAACATGCATACGAGGTCTTCAGAGACTGTGTCAACATGCCCACGAGGCCTTCAGAGACTGTGTTAACATGCCCACGAGGCCTTCAGAGACTGTGTCAACATGCATACAAGGTCTTCAGAGACTGTGTTAACATGCATAGGAGGTCTTCAGAGACTGTGTCAACATGCATACAAGGTCTTCAGAGACTGTGTCAACATGCATACGAGGTCTTCAGAGACTGTGTCAACATGTATACAAGGTCTTCAGAGACTGTGTTAACATGCCCACGAGGCCTTCAAAGACTGTGTCAACATGCATACAAGGTCTTCAGAGACTGTGTCAACATGCATACGAGGTCTTCAGAGACTGTGTCAACATGAATACGAGGTCTTCAGAGACTGTGTCAACATGCATGCGAGGTCTTCAGAGACTGTGTCAACAAGCATACGAGGTGTTTAGAGACAGTGTTAACATGCATGCGAGGTCTTCAGAGACTGTGTCAACATGCATACGAGGTCTTTAGAGACAGTGTCACTGTCTCCACAGTACTTCACTACTTCTCCACGGAGTCCAATGACCCTATTTATTAATGGGGGGGGGGGTTCAGCCTTGCTTGTCAAAGGGTTATGTGCTGATGTTGTCATGTGTGCAGATATTGCATGTAAGAAATGCCACCATTATTTATTTGTACCAAATATACAACCCAGTTTCCAAAAAGATTGGGACATTGCGTAAAATGCAAATAAAAACAGAATGCAACAATGTGCAAATATTTTAATCCCTATATTTAATTGAAAATAGTATACAACACATCAAATGTTGAACCAGAGAAATTTTATTGTTTTTAGAAAAATATATGCCCATTTTGAATTTGATGCCAACAACATTTCAAAAAAAGTTCAGACGGGCATGTTTACCACTGTGTTGGATCACCTCTTCGTTTAACTACAGCAACTGAGGAGACCAGTTGCTGTAGTTATGAAAGTGAAATGTTTTCCCATTCTTGCTTGACATAGGATTTCAGCTGCTCAACAGTTTGGGGTCTCCTGTTTTTAATGCAGTGCCGCCTGAGGGCCCAAAGATCACGGCCATCCAATATTGGTTTTCGGCCTTGTTCCTTGCGTACAGAGATTTCTCCAGATTCTGTGAATCTTTTAATGATATTATGTACCATAGATTATGAGATCCCTAAACACTTTGCAAATTTACATTGAGAAATGTTATTCTTAAATTGTTGCAATATTTGCCCAGCGCAGTCTTTCACAGAGTGGTGAACCCCTCCCCATCTTAACAACCGAAAGACTCATCTTCTCTGGGATACTCTTTTAATAACTAATCATGTTACTGAACTGTTGCCAGTTAAACTAATTAGTTGTGAGATGCTCCACCAGGTTTTTTATATGTATTACACAACTTTTGCAGTCATTTGCTGCCCCTGTCCCAGCTTTTCTGAAATGTGTTGCTGGCATCAAATTCAAAGTGGGCATATATTTTTCAAGGAACAATAACATTTTTCAGTTTCAACATTTGATATGTTGTCTTTGCACTATTATCTATTGAATACAGGGTTTTAATGATTTGCACATCTTTGTGTTCTGTTTTTATTTCTATTTAACACAGCATCCCAACATTTTTGGAAATGGAGTTGTATATGATTATTAAAAAAAGCCTAAACAAGGTGTGATGAGCACTCATTGTTGAAATAAGATTTTTGAACAGAGACAAATACAAAAAACATTTGTATCCCAATGGAATCCACGAAAAATTAACAGCTCCACTGTCACACTCAAACAGACCAGAAACATGATTATTGCCAACAAAAAATATATTCTTGGAGAGAACACCCAACAGAATGCACAGAACAAAAACACAGAAAGCCACTTTATCTGAGTTACCAACCAAACAATACGATTCATGATAACTAAAGCAATGCATTGTGGGGCAAAAAACAGAAAGTACCCCGAAACAGTAACTGCTACACCACTGACATTATGGACTCCACAACCACCACAGTCTCTACTGACACCACCCAGTCAAGTGAGCACCGATACAGCCTGGTTAGGAAAGGCCCACAACAACTGGAGTCCTCTCTAAAAAGAAACATATACCCAGAGATCAATGTGCCTCTATTTCTCTCCCTCTCACTGATACACGGACACACATTGACATACACGGACACACACTGACATACACGGACACACACTGACATACACGGACACACTGTCATGGCAGGAGGTCCACTTCAGACCCTCACATGCCAGACGATAAAAGGAGAGAGTAAGCTTTGGGAAAAGGAGAGAGAGCAAATGAGCTAGAGAAGGAGATAAGGAGAGTAGGCGATAAGGAGAGTACAAGATGAGAGAAAGAGGGAGTAAAGTGAACCGGTTTACATAGCAGCCACCTAAGAATGATAAAGGGTGTCAGATAAAGTCGGCACACAGGCCACATTCAGATAAAGGACAACACAGAAACTTATTGGGAGAAAGAGGATAGCTAGACAGGGAGCTTCGTTTTATTGATTTAATTCTTCTCGAGGCAGACCCAGTTGTCTCAGAGATAACTCCGATTCCTCAGAGCCTAATCCTGGTTAAAGGGATAGTTCGACCTAGATTTATATTTGGGTGAAATACCGTTTACCTTGAGTTGTTCTTGAAGGCCCATAGAGTCTAACCCTAACCCCTAACCCCTAACCCAAATTCATGAATTGAAACTCTGTGTCCTGAGCCAGTTGCTTTAAACCTCTTAATTATTGCCCTGATTGTAGAAATGGGCATTTTCAACCATATTTTCTTAAGACCATTACCTGATTTGTGCAACTTTTTGTCACACATCATTACTGTATTCTCGGGTCCTTCCCCTAGTGATGGATGACTATAGGCATTTGCCCTGTATGTCACCTCATATTTCTACCCCAGTGAAACAGGAAGACATGGCTTACCACTTAAGTGTTCCCAATCACTCGGGTGAACTTAAAAATGTAAAATATGAATAGGAATGCACTTCAGTTACATTTTACTCTAGTGGTTGCAATCATTTCTAGTGGTGCCAATAGTTGTGGCACAAATGTTTTGGAGAAAAATATTTATTGTACATTTATTTTTTTCAATAATTTTACTTTAACTAAAGGTTTGATGTTTGTGGATATTTTGAATGAAAGACCAATTGGATAAACAACAAAGCCCGTTTTGCTCATATATACCAAGGGTGCCAATATTAGTGGAAGGCCTGGTTCTAGGTTCTATAACCTAGAACCAGAGGACCATACTGACACAGTTTAGTTAAAGATTGAACCTAGAACAAATAGACAATAGTGACACAGTTTAGGTTGAGATAGAGCTTATGAGCAATAGAACCTTATCCAAAAATATTCAGTAGTTTAGTTAAATTCAGGACCTAAAACCAAATATGTAAACATTTATGTAACAGAGAAACATTCTGTTCTAATGTCTCATATGTTATCAGAGATTATGTTCTTAGCTTAGTAATGGAATTGATTATTTTAACAATAAAGTACTGGGGAGGAGCACAACGTGATCTAATTTCTAATATTTAAAAAATTTTAGTTAATCTGTGCAGCATCTATTTTCTAGAATGTTGCATGTGTTTATGACCCTCTGAAAAATCTTTATTTTCAAGTACATCTACAATACCGCAGGAATTTAATTAGTTAAATAGTACTGCTAGTGGCAAACACTAATAATAAACATCCCACAGAATCTATTAAAACTTTACATTCAATAAATTATAGACAAACTGTTGAAATGCACACAGGATGAAATATAAGTTAACGATACACGAGCATTGAATATATTAACACACCGCTTGAGTTTAAGGTGAATGCATAGCATATCTATTTATTGTACGGTTCAGAGGTGTCGTGGTGTAGTGGCTATTAGTCACGGTGGAACAGATGGCCGTCTGCTGAATTCCTCTTTTCATAGACGCATACCAACTCCACCAATGTCAGACGACTGACTCAACCTTCTGAACACTTGACTGAGTTGGAGGCGTCCTCTCACAGCATGTCTGCCGTGGTCGCCGAGACAAACGTGTGATTTCCTTCTTGGAGCAAGGTCAGTGGGCGGGCCGCTGTGTCAGTCGAGGTCAGTGGGCGGGCCGTTGTGTCAGTCAAGGTCAATGGGCGGGCCGTTGTGTCAGTCAAGGTCAATGGGCGGGCCGTTGTGTCAGTCAAGGTCAATGGGCGGGCCGTTGTGTCAGTCAAGGTGAATGGGCGGGCCGTTGTGTCAGTCAAGGTCAATGGGCGGGCCGTTGTGTCAGTCGTATAGATGTGTTCATATAAGAGGAGACATGTCTGGCGAGGGCGATTGGTGGATACAACAGCACGAGGCTACAGGGCTCTCCACTCGGGTTATTAAAGCAGACAATGTAGCTGGTGTGGTCCTGACCATTAGCATCCCTCCCATGTACCACTATGCCATACTCAGTCATATACGGTAGTGAGATCAGCATATATACCGTATATGCACATATATTACATTATGTGATACATTGTGACATTTAGTAATATTATATAACATTACTATATGGCCTCGACCAAAGAGCAGAGTAAAGTCACTTCAGAAGACCATGTAAACTTTTGCATCAGACTTCTCTAACAAGTACTTGACCGAGTCCACTTTGGTTTTGGATACTCATCTTTCTGACATCTGATCTCAATCACACATGCGCACACACACACCCACACACACACACAGGCACTCTAGCTGATCAGCGTGGTGCTAATGGTCTCTCAGTCACTAGATAGAGATCAAAAGAACTGCACACACGGAGGCGAAGTAACAATAGGAGACGAGGGCCCAGGTCTAACCATCAGATTAGATGAGAGCCACTTCGGACAGGGCAGGATTACATGTAGCTAAGCTTTCAGCATGCAAGTACACATAGAAAAACATGCATATATATACAGCTCCGGAAAAAATTAAGACCACTGCAAATTGAACGCTTCTGTTCCTCACTCAAAACCTTCCTAATATCTGATTATATCTTTTCATGTGACAACACTGAAGAAACTACACTTTGCTACAATGTAAAGTAGTGAGTGTACAGCTTGTATAACAGTGTAAATTTTCTGTCCCCTCAAAATAACTCAACACACAGCCATTAATGTCTAAACCGCTGGCAACAAAAGTGAGTACACCCCTAAGTGAAAATGTCCAAATTGGGCCCAATTAGCCATTTTTTCTCCCCGGTGTCATGGGACTCATTAGTGTTACAAGGTCTCAGGTGTGAATGGGGAGCAGGTGTGTTAAATTTGGTGTTATCGCTCTCACTCTCCCTCATACTGGTCACTGGAAGTTCAAAATGGCACCTCATGGCAAAGAACTCTCTGAGGATCTGAAAAAATGAATTGTTGCTCTACATAAAGATGGCCTAGGCTATAAGAAGATTGCCAAGACCCTGAAACTGAGCTGCAGCACGGTGGCCAAGACCATACAGCGGTTTAACAGGACAGGTTCCACTCAGAACATGCCTCGCCATGGTCAACCAAAGAAGTTGAGTGCATGTGCTCAGCGTCATATCCAGAGGTTGTCTTTGGGAAATAGACGTATGAGTGCTGCCAGCATTGCTGCAGAGATTGAAGGGGTGGGGTTCAGCCTGTCAGTGCTCAGACCATACACCGCACACTGCATCAAATTGGTCTGCATGGCTGTTGTCCCAGAAGGAAGCCTCTTCTAAAGATGATGCACAAGAAAGCCCACAAACAGTTTGCTAAAGACAAGCAGACTAAGGACATGGATTACTGGAACCATGTCCTGTGGTCTGCCATGTCATGAGACCAAGATAAACTTATTTGGTTCAGATGGTGTCAAGCGTGTGTGGCTGCAACCAGGTGAGGAGTACAAAGACAAGTGTGTCTTGCTTGCAGTCAAGAATGGTGGTGGGAGTGTCATGGTCTGGGGCTGCATGAGTGCTGCTGGCACTGGGGAGCTACAGTTCATTGAGAGAACCATGAAATCCAACATGTACTGTGACATACTGAAGCAGAGCATGATCCACCTCCCTTCGGAGACTGGGCCGCAGGGCAGTATTCCAACATGATAACGACCCCAAACACACCTCCAAGACGACCACTGCCTTGCTGAAGAAGCTGAGGTGAAAGGTGATGGACTGGCCAAGCATGCCTCCAGACCTAAACCGTATTGAGCATCTGTGGGGCATCCTCAAACGGAAGGTGGAGGAGCGCAAGGTCTCTAACATCCACCAGCTCCGTGATGTCGTCATGGAGGAGTGGAAGAGGACTCCAGTGGCAACCTGTGAAGCTCTGGTGAACTCCATGCCCAAGAGAGTTAAGGCAGTGCTGGAAAATAATGGTGGCCACACAAAATATTGAAACTTTGGGCCCAATTTGGACATTTTCACTTAGGGGTGTACTCACTTTTGTTGCCAGCGGTTTAGACATTAATGGCTGTGTGTTGAGTTATTTTGAGGGGACAGCAAATTTACACTGTTATACAAGCTTTACACTCACTACTTTACATTGTAGCAAAGTGTCATTTCTTCAGTGTTGTCACATGAAAAGATATAATTAAATATTTGCAAAAATGTGAGGGGTGTACTCACTTTTGTGAGATACTGTATATATTAGGGATACACTGACATATCTCGGATGGGGAAAATGTAATATTCGATATCCACCGATATCCTTAAAATTCCCGATCGGTCCGCTGCGTTCATTGAACCATGGCACTCCGTCCGGCATGCCACAGCAAGAAAAAAAAAAATGTTACGTAAAGTCTTGGTTTGACATACTAATTTCGTTTTCTTCGTACATACAGTACATAAACTGTGGAATTACAACACCCTTCTTAAGGTTGTTGAGCTGCTGGTGCTGTTTTATGTGCGCCTTGAGAAACAGATCCAGCCAATGAATCCAACAAACCCTATGCAGACCAGCCACGCAAGAAACAGTGTGCGCGCAGTCTCCAGTAGGGGAGAGGGAGAGTAAGCGTGCAACAACAACACGTAGTAGATGAAAATCGTCCGCGTTTTAGGTTTTTTCCCCCATTGTTTTCTCCACACCATGGTGGTTTTCAATGTTAGTTTGAGTTTAAACTGCTATTGCTAGTAACAACGTCAAATTACTAGCTACAGCAGGACAGTCATATTCTAGTTAGCTAACTGCTGGCGCTAGACAGACGTATGCAAGTGCTGTTTTCTCTGTTGTCGCGGTAACCTCCTTTCTGGCACTGCTAAGCATTTTCGATTTGTGGTATGTTTGGCTTAGAGTAGACTCTAGGGAGGTCACAAGATTTTTTTGGCTGGTAGATTTTGAATATAATTGATACATTTTACATTAATTATTAGACTTATTGTGGAGAGTCTTTTGTTATTTAAATATGTGGAAAAATAACTTCTGTATGACTGAATTTACATTTGTTGAAATAAAAAGAATCATCAGAAGCAAATTTTTTTATTTAATTTATGCCAGTGTGCACAGGTAGAGAAATTATAAAATATTGTTATTGTGATTGGCAGATTGTGGTATATAAATATCGGCTATCGGTATTGGCCAAGAATTTTCGAGTCGGTGCATCCCTAATATATAATGTATTTATCAAAAACAAATTGTCTCCTCAGAGGGACTACATAAATAACCAAAAAAAACAAGATAGCGTGTGTGAGAGATTTCTCCAGACACCCAGACCCAGATGGATAAGAAGTCAGATAACAGATAAGGCACATGGCTCAAGAAATGACCTTCTTTTCATGCCTCTACCACGCATTCCCCCTTTAACAAGAGCATCAGAATTCCATCGCTAATCGTGTTGATCCGCCGACCCGTTCCACCAACAAACTATTATTTCAATCATGTCAGGATAAGTATACAATTTCCAAAAGAACCCCCTGGGTTTCGGCTGGCCTACCCCGCTCCATTAAGGCCTCCTCCCACTACCCCCCCCATCGTCTTCCATTATCCACATTTGAGCGCTTCAGATTCCATCCACTGCATTGATAACGACACGTCTTGACAGGTCAGTAATGACCAGCACGGCAAAACATGACCATCCCTCTGTATAGTTAGATTATTCAGTGTTGCTGGATAGTGATCAGTCAATCTGGATGGTTAGCGTGTTCAGTGTAACGCTGGTTCCTGATTTGTCTGTCTTGCCCAATTTTATGATAACACAGTCTACCAAACAACATCTCTCAGTGGTCAAACGACAGGATGCAACATTGATTATTTTAAAAAAAAAAAGGGGGTGATGATTTGAATGTGTGTCTAAGTAAGTTAATAAGATGGGCAGCGCCATGAATATTCACACCAAAATAAAGGACAAAGACTCACCTCCACCGCCTCCCAGTAGACTGGAGTTAGCTGAAAAACAGAGAAAACAAAGACAGCATAAGTTCCCGTGTTAAAGGATCGCTCAAAACAGATGTGGATCGTGCACGTCTGCTCAGTCTGCACTTCTTCTGGTAACGTGACAAACGTCAGCTATATTTAAATCCACGCAGAATCAAACAAAGGCAATCACACCCAAACTGTTAGGCTTTAACACTTTAATCAGCTAATACAACACAGGCACACACACACACACACGATTCCTATGGAAGTGTCTGCTGGCATTGTGAACAAAACAGCTCAACCAGGACTGTGAAAGCTCTGTGATAACAGTGTGTTAGATGTAAAACATAAGAGCCTGTGCTGCAGTGAGAAGAAGCATCCATTGTGCTAGGAAAGGACAGAGGAGGAGTCCTTAGTCTGATGCTGGGAACCTTTCGAAGTGAGGGAGAAAGACAGGAGAGAAAGATAGCTAGGCAGAGAGAGAGAGAGAGAGAGAGATTGGACAGGAGATAAAATCAGCCTCTGAAAATAGCCTTGTGTTATTCTACTCTGAAAGAGTGAGACAGATACACTCAAAAACACTCATTATAAACCCTCTGTCCCAAGTTAGTACATCACTACCTGTGTGTGTGTGTGTGTGTGTGTGTGTGTGTGAATGTGTGTTTGTGTGTGAATTGAATGTATGTGTGCGTATATACCAGTCAAAATGCTGGACACGCCTATTAATCATTCAAGGGTATTTCATTGTTTCCACCTCAAACATATAGGAGAGAATGACAAGAGTGTGCAAAGCTGTCATCAAGGAAAAGGCTGGCAACTTTGAAGAATCTAAACTATAAACGTATTTTGATTTGTTTAACCCTTTTTGGTTACTAAAGTATTTAAAATGCTATTCCATAGTCTTATTTCTTCACTATTATTCTACAGTGTGGAAACTAGTAAAAATAAAGAAAAAACCTTGAATGAGTAGGTGTGTCCAAACTGATGACTGGTACTGTATATCTATGTGGCATGTGTGTGTGTGTGTGTGTGTGTGTGTGTGTGTGGTTCACTAAGATGTAACATGTATCCACAATGACGTTGATTCCTCAGTCCTGTCTGACTCTCCGGGGCATATATCATTAAAACCTAACACATTATAATATATCTCCACACAATGTCAGTAACACACATCCTGCTTTAGTTGCAAACTCCACCCTATTACCTTAATAGTGCACTAATGCCAACTAGGTCCTCAAGTGCCCTATACGAGATTTAGGCTACCATTTTGGACGCCCTCGTCCTTACTCCACACAGTAGGAAAGAGATTATTGGGGATTAAAGTTTTGTCTGTTAATTTGACTGTTACTTAAAAGGAAAGGAGATATGTGTTTGATGTCTGGTTCATGCAACGGGTAAAGAGGCCTCATCAAATTGTTACACATTTTTTAAGAACCCTCATATTTTATCACAGCATAATGACTTCCTACTATCATAGCAATATGCACATCGAATCTGCAGAGACCCAGTATTACTGTATGAACTGTCATAGATAGCACAAAGTTATTTCAACTAAATGTGGCAACACATGTATTTTGTCACAGCCCATCCTTCACGCCATCACTGCCGCATATTGTCTATCGCAGTGTCAGTCATATTTAACTGACCTTCACAATAAACCTCATAAGGTACATCACTGACCTTCATTGGAACAGCTGTGTATCCATCCTTCACAGTAACAGTTGTAAAT
This sequence comes from Esox masquinongy, assembly GCA_016801175.1. Classification (NCBI taxonomy): domain Eukaryota; kingdom Metazoa; phylum Chordata; class Actinopteri; order Esociformes; family Esocidae; genus Esox; species Esox masquinongy. The sequence goes on along the minus strand of JACXGI010005232.1, from coordinate 22,154 downwards.
CCCTGTCCTTCACAGTAACAGTCATATATCTCTGTCCTTCGCAGTAAAAGTCATATATCTCTGTCCTTCACAGTAAAAGTCATAACATTCATGATACGTCATATTTGAATGTCCCTCATCACAATGATAATCATATTTAGTTGTCTTTCATAATAACAGTTATATACAGCTGTCCATCACAATACCATCCTGGTTTGTAGTTATTTACTGTACGTTTAGATAATCCACATGGAATACAGGTTTCAAACTCTTCTGTACGTTTGGATAATCCACATGGAATACAGGATTCAACCCCTACTGTTCGTTTAGATAATCCATATGGAATACAGATTTCAACCCCTACTGTACGTTTAGATAATCCATATGGAATACAGTTTTCAACCCCTACTGTACGTTTAGATAATCCACATGGAATACAGATTACAACCCCTACTGTATGCTTAGATAATCCACATGGAATACAGGTTTCCACCCCTACTGTATGTTTAGATAATCCACATGGAATACAGATTTCCACCCCTACTGTATGTTTAGATAATCCACATGGAATACAGGTTTCAACCCCTACTGTACATTTAGATAATCCACATGGAATACAGGTTTCAACCCCTACTGTACATTTAGATAATCCACATGGAATACAGGTTTCAACCCCTGGTATACATTTAGATAATCCTACACCCCTGGTTCCCACATCTGAATGAAGTCCATGTAACCCTGTAACGAATCAGTAGAAGACGTGTGGCCTGAACTATTGTAGCTATGATTCATTGCTTTGGAGACCTGAGGACAGCCAGTGAAAAACAATGCTACTGTAATACAGATGCTAGGAGTTTTAGGAGACTTATAAACTCCTCCTTCATGCTTTGCCCCGCATATTGTCACAAACTAATTTCATTTCCAAAGACCATGATTGTGGCTTTTTATTGCTCAGTCTAATTTGTGCTGATTCAATAATTTTTCTTTCATAGGCCAAACAGACACATTACTTTCAAACCTTTAACAGACTTCAGCCGCAGAAATCATTGAGATATCAAAGTGTCACCAGCAAAAATGTAAACAACAGACTGTTTTCAAAGTGAGCATATGGAGAGTATTTTTCTCAGGCTAATAGCCCTTTTTACTAGGCTGGTACTGAAGGCATGCAATTCCACAAGAGCCGTGTTTCTTCTTCAAAAGTGTTTTAGATCAATGGGCCCAAAATGTCCTTCATGATCAGCAACAAAATATATAAGCAGAGTAGGCTTTGTTTGATCAGGGAAAGCACAATTTCTAATCGATATTTCCAAATTCAATTCTTGAAAATCAAGAGATATTAAATGAACTAGAATGGCTAGAAATCTGACATAGTTTTATTTATTTTACAACTGAAGATCTCCAGTGGGGAAGAGTACAGGTGTATATAGATCTCCAGTGGGGAACGGTACAGGTGTATATAGATCTCCAGTGGAGTACAGTACAGGTGTATATAGATCTCCAGTGGGGAACGGTACAGGTGTATATAGATCTCCAGTGGAGTACAGTACAGGTGTATATAGATCTCTAGTGGGGAACAGTACAGGTGTATATAGATCTCCAGTGGAGTACAGTACAGGTGTATATAGATCTCCAGTGGGGAACGGTACAAGTGTATATAGATCTCCAGTGGGGAATGGTACAGGTGTATATAGATCTCTAGTGGAGTACAGTACAGGTGTATATAGATCTCCAGTGGGGAACGGTACAGGTGTATATAGATCTCTAGTGGAGTACAGTACAGGTTTATATAGATCTCCAGTGGGGAACGGTACAGGTGTATATAGATCTCTAGTGGAGTACAGTACAGGTGTATATAGATCTCCAGTGGGGAACGGTACAGGTGTATATAGATCTCCAGTGGGGAATGGTACAGGTGTATATAGATCTCCAGTGGGGAACGGTATAGGTGTATATAGATCTCCAGTGGGGAATGGTACAGGTGTATATAGATCTCCAGTGGAGTACAGTACAGGTGTATATAGATCTCCAGTGGGGAACAGTACAGGTGTATCTAGATCCAGATATTTTACCGCTTGACCACTGGCTCTTCACTGAGTTTTATTTTGTTCCTGCAAAGATATATGTGGTCTAATGTATTATAATCTGCACAGGAGTAGAAAGCCATGGGCTATATACACACCTAACCCACAGAAAAGTACAAAATGCATTCATGTTTACTCCAACACAGACTGATCCCCAGACGAAATTTTAGAATTGTCATATGTCTTTTGTCTCCTTTCAATGTTTATTTTCGTCTCATTCCAATGGAAAGTGAACTAACAGTTAGTAATATGTTAGTAATATGTTACTAACTGTGGTTTTGTTCTAGATCGCTTGTTGCATTCACATACATTTCATCCGTAGAAGGGTTTTCCTCTTCCAGAACTGTAGAATAGTTCTGGAAGCAGTTTCCCAACCTATGCCTCGGCTCTCGATACCGATCAAACCTCACAGAACTATTCTCCATGACACAGGAGCATGTCCACATAAATAAAGAGCACACACGGAGTAACACCAGCTGCTTGACGTGTGGCCAAACACCTGATCGACTACTGTAGCAGAATGACAAACAAATGCAACTTCTGTTGCGTCTTTGTTGTCTCTCTCCTGGCCGTGGAAAGGCTGAACGCTGCTCTTTGAGGTTTTTCTGGCTCGCACACCTTTTCCCGCCACCATGAATAGATGTCCCCATTGTACAGAGAACTAAGGGTGTTGGAGGTGTTCCAATTAGCACCCTACCCCCTATGTAGTGCAATACATTGGATCAGGGCCTCCTCAGTCTAGGGAATAGGGTGCTATTTGGAACTCAGCCAGTGTGTGTGGGTGCAGAGACAAAGAAACTGCTACAGTAATAGAATAAGCGTTTCACAGAGCTGAGCACCTGACTTCAACACAGGAACACAACTGTTATATTTTTTTGTTAGTTTATTTGGCTCCCTTGTTCTGTTCCATCTGGCTGTCCATCATCTAGGTTGAACTCTCAAAGAACGACCACCTTTGGACTTTCTCAAGGGCCCAGCCGTGCAGAGGACATCTCCACCCCCATACAGACCCCAGGTCCTGCCATGCTGAGGGCTCCAGGTTGTTAACCACACATCATAACAAGGATGAGGCCAAGTGGGGATTTGTGTTTAGGTTTTTCATTCAGGATAACTGAAGCACTTTTTCAGGCTAAGTCATATCGAATAAGGCTTATATGTTAAGTCTGGGCTAGAAGCTTCCTGTGGCGTCTAGTAGCAAACAGTGATCTGTGGGCTGCCGAATCACTAGGAGTGAGATGGCGTGCTGTGTATCTAGTTTGTTATAGGGTTTACTTCCCCTCTGTGTGTGTGTGATATAGAGAGACTCTGTGGGAGAGATGAGTTCAGGTTAGCTTTACTCTTTTTCATTTCACAGCTGCTGTTTCTCATTTGTTCAACGCTCCCCTGCTCTTGAAGAGAGATTGTGAAAACGAGTCCCCATCCATTTTGGGATTTTAATGTCTCCCTTGATATGTGGATGTCGCTGAGGGCTGGGCTCCTGCCTGTTTTCCCCACTGTGGAGGCAACGGAGATGTCGAAAAGAAACTCACCGTGATGTAAAAAAAAACAGGATGATGAAAGACTGAAAGATCCCAGAGATTCAGATCATGAAGAGGATAGAGGTAGGGATGAATGAAGATGAGGAGGAATGGAGAGTGGGAGGAATGAAGAGGGAGGAATAAAGAGAGGGAAGGAGGAATAAAGACGGTGAGGGAGGAATAAAGAGAGGGAGGTAAGAATGAAGATAGAGAGGAATAAACAGTGAGGGAGAGGGATGACTGTGTCCCACGCACTGTTTTTCCCCATCTACATTCCAGCGTAACATTTAGCACATAGTCCCCACTGAAAACATATGGCTCCAGATCACAGTAGGTTTCCCTAAGCCCCTCCCCTCTCTCCCCCAACACCTCCTGCTTTCTTTCTCCCTATCACTTTCTCTGACGCTCCCCTCTTAGGCCTCGTTTCCGCTGGTGCCAAACACTGGTGTTTTACCCTAAAGTCCAGAAATGTTTCCACTGACACATGCCAGCACCAGTCGGCCACTAGGCCGTGGCTGAGTAGCCCGGCTCTCACTTGGTGCCGAGCCCCGGACTTTAGGGCCGAAGGTGGTGCGGTGCCATTGACTCTATAGAAAAATGGAGCACTGAGACAGAGATGTCGCCTGCAGAACCTAAACAACTAATCAATTACCTCAGAATTCTCCCAAATCCTTCTTTTAAAAGTAGATAGTTTTGACAAAATACTTATTAAACTAAATAATGGATACACTGGTTTACATTTGCTGTGTCACGAGTGTAGGTGGAGAAGGAGCCAGTCGCAGGAGTTAGTTAGAAATTAGTTTTATTACTCAAGTACAAACGGCGTATTATAAACAAACTGAGCATGGCGTCATTGTTTATTTTATTTTACTACCAGAAAAATATCGCCTTTTATTTTTCATTACCGAAAACCAGTTCACTCTTCCCTCCCCATCTGAGCTTCTCCTTAAGTCCTTGGTACCAAACGTATAGTCGAAACAGGAAAGTAGAGCCAACATCAGTATAAATCACCGGTGTAGCCCTGGTACCGGGGTAAAGCACCAGTGGAAATGCGGCATTACTCTCTTGACCCTCTCTCTCCGTGCAGGCTGGTAGTTTGGGTGTTAGCTGGGTGGTGAGCAGGTGCTGGTGGTTAGGTAAGTTTTGGGCGTAGTGCGTAGTAGTATGGTTAGCGAACGCCGTCTCACTCGGGAGTAGGGCGGCCTGGTCTCTCCTTACGCCACGGTTTCAAGTGCGTGAATAATGCTAGCATCATCACTAGAGGATGTCTTGCTCGTTGTAGGTGAGTGTCTGGGCCGTGATAAGTTTTTGTCGGCATCACGGTTGAACAAAGCTGTTGTGGTGTTCCTAGATGAGGTCAATTTAGTTAGTCAGACGGTCGGAACAGGGGCGTGGGTGAAGGAGGTGTTTGTATCAATTATACCTCTATTATCACCTACGGTGTAAGTCACCGTATCAAATGTTCCCACATTTATTCCAAATGTTGACATGGAACGCGAGTTGGTGCGATTCAGAAAGTTACCTAGCGCGATAAATATGATGCTGCTAGCTTGTGAACATGTTTCGCTTAAGCACCTGCTGTCACTTCGTCAACAGTTTTAGAGTGTTGGGGGTTATGGCTGGTTCTTAATAACAGTGTTATGTGTTGGGGGTTATGGCTGGTTCTTAATAACAGTGTTATGTGTTGAGGGTTATGGCTGGTTCTTAATAACAGTGTTATGTGTTGGGGGTTATGGCTGGTTCTTAATAACAGTGTTATGTGTTGGGGGTTATGGCTGGTTCTTAATAACAGTGTTATGTGTTGAGGGTTATGGCTGGTTCTTAATGACAGTGTTATATGTTGAAAACTCTAAAGATAACGTCATGAATTTGTTTTTGATTGAGTGTCTGTGTCGTACATGGTTTTCATAGCTTTTTATGTACAAGCATGTCTCTCTCTCTTTCCCTCTCTCTTTTTCCCTCTCTCTTCCTCTGTCTCTTACTCTCTGTCTCCATTTCTCAAATGGTTGAGGAGTGTTGATTCTTCGTCCTCCTGGACAGCTTTGATACACACACACACACACACACACACACACACACACACACACACACACACATACCACACACAGTGAGAGTTGTAAAAAAGCTGTCACATTGATTATCATATACAGCTTTTATCTGCTATTAACTGGCGGGGGAGTAAATGAAGCTCTACCTCAGAGGTGTGTGTGTGTGAGTGCTGCGCTTGTGTGCCTGTTGTGTGTATCTGCTGTCTGTGTTGTGTCTTTTGGGCATGTGTGTAAACAAACTTTAACTTGAGAAAATTGCAGTTTCCCAAGCTACCTTTTTTTAAACGACTTTCTCAAAGGAATCCCCTGTCGGAGCAGCATTACAGGCTGATGCATCATGTTCGCTACTCGTTTATAACAAAAAAAGATGTGGAAATGTCCTCTGTTAAATGTAGTAATGTCAGATACACGTACAGTATGTTTGGAAGCAGATGGTGCTGATATAACACTGACGTTACCCAACGCAACGCTTCCTGAAGACACCCAAGCATAACCAATGCTGGTCCTGTGACGAGGTTGGACTGAGTAGTAGCGGCGGATAAGTCATTTCTGTTTGGGTTTTTTGGCCGGATGCTGGATGAGTTTCTTAGCACACATCATGTTTCCACGCCTCCGGGTGTGACTGAGTTGAGTGTGATTGAGACGAAAGAAGAGTAAAGCTGGTAAAGTCGCTGTGAGCACACGTCCCTTGATAAAAGCTCCCAACCCCCCGTCAGTTTGTCATGTAAATGATTATGCAAATGAAAGCACCTCTTCTCTCCCGGGTCCATATGTAAAAGGGCTGTGGAGGTAACCCTGACAATGGAACAGTGGAGACACAACCATAGTAAACGCAACCATGGAGAAGAGCAAAACATATCTCTTTCTTGCTCTTTCCCTTTCTGTCTTTCTCAATTAGCCTCCCCACCTCCCTCTCTCACTCTCTCTCTGTCTGTCTGATAATGTGTCACTCTCTTTTCCTGTCTGCCCATCTGTCTGTCTGTCTTTCCATCCGTCTGTCTGTCTGTCTTTCCACCCATCTGTCTGTCTCTCCATCCATCTGTCTGTCTTCCCATCCATCTGTCCGTCTGTTTGTCTGTCTCTCCATCCATCTGTCTGTCTGTCCATCTGTCTACTGAGAATGATAACATCCTCTATCTCAGCGCCTGCCAGCATCTTACAGCAGTCCAATACAAGAGCAGGACACAACCCAGAAACAACAACAAGGGTACATCCAAAATGACACCCTAGGTCCTCCATAGTGCCGTCATTCGGCAGTGAACCCAGACATGCTAAAGGACACCATTTGGGGTGCAACTCAAAAGGTCACATTCAACCAGGTCAGAGTGTTCCGCAGCTCCTCCAATCCTCGAAGAGTTGATTATCTCTCTCAGATGGAATGAGAGTTTACTGATGTTGTGATGACCTGCTGACATCCTCATACTTCCTTGTTTAGATAAAAAACGCATGTGCAGACACACACACACACACACACACAGACACACACCACCTTAAGGCCAACAGGAAACGCGAGCATCTCTGTTTAAATTCCCACTAAACAAACAGAAGCCAGACCTTGTGTTCTCCAGAGTGGTCTAACAGTAGGACAGTGGAGCCTATCTACTGAGAGACATCATCTGTTAAATTAACTCTGTAATGGATACAGGAAGAGTGAAGCTTCATCTGCTGAGAGCAGAGGCAGGAGGGTCGCTCTCGTGTGTGTGTGTGTGTGTGCGCTTCTGGGACCCCTGTGTTCCCCATAACTTGGGTCATAAATTGTGGTGGATGGGTGGAAGTGCTCCCTGCGTGCCTGTAGATAAGAGCTCATTAAGGAAGTGTTGAAGTGCAATGCCGGGCTGTGGCAGCTCACACATGGCCCTATGCAGATCATCAGGCATCTGCCTACTTCCTGTCTCTGTGCCCTTTGAACTGGGCTCAGTCGAGCGAATGACAGCACTTTGTCACAAATCACTCCATAGCTGAGAAAAAACGGTGTCATTTCTACAAAACAATGGTTGCCTCTTTATCTTTCCATTAACAGGGGCTCCCTAGAGGACAACTTGGCTAAATTACACAGAAACTGGCATTGAAGATTTTTGTATGCATTCATAAAAAAAAAAGTTTTACCAAAAATCTGTATTAATAAAAACAATGAAGTGAAACACACTTCAGTGTTAGATGGCGAGGAAATGGTATAGGTCTGGAAGTGACAGACCAAATATATTAACAATATTACACCAGAGACACAATGAAACACAATAATAAAAACATCTCGGCTCTCCGAGATCCTTATTTCTTTCTTCCTTCTTCCACAGAACTGCAGCCCGGTCGTAGCCGTAGGTGCATCAACAATGCAGCTCTTTGTGGAGAGAGTGAGAGTGAACGTGGGTTCAAATATTATGAAAACCATCCAAAAACTTTGAGCAGTCTTTGAGCCTGCTTGCCGGGCCGGGTAATGCAGAAGCCTGGCAACTTCAGATGGTTATTCTGTTGGTGAGACGGTAACAAACCCAGCTCAATGAAGCACGGGTGAGGAAGACGACACAGGGCAAATCGTATGGTGTATAAACACAGATCAGGAGAGGGACAGGGTGGAGGAAGGGGAGGACGAGGGGCAGGAGAGAGAGTAATGAGGCTTGGCCGTGGGCCGTGTGTCTAACGTCGTCAGCAGAGCCTGGTCGGGCCGTTAAACTGGGAGTGGCTAGTGTGTAACACCGGACCGCCCAGGGAGCTCCACTTGGACCCACTGGCACAAGGCCTCCCCTCAGAGCTGTCGGACCGAACCATTTCCCCGCTGACAACCTGATGTCCTGGACTGAGCTCATGCCTTTTACACCTGCTCTGTTCTGGTAAAAACGCACTAGCTGAGCCCATTACCAAAGCTGCCTTGGTATAAGCTATTCCTTTCTTTTACTAATTGCTCCTCTGTACCGCAGACCCCTTTCTGCCTCAATAACCCCTCCGGTCGACAACTTGTGCAGTAATCTGCTAGACAGTGAAGCCCCTGCCAAGAACAGAGAAGAAGATTGGTTGTACGGTCAGAAGCTTATTTCAAACCAGCTGCCATTGACGCTAATGGTGTGATAACCGGCTAACCCACCGCATCTGAATCTTAAATGATTGGCTGGGGTATTTGATAGTCATTCGGTGGTAGGATATGATTGGCTGGGGGTATTTGATAGTCATTCGGTGGTAGGATATGACTGGTTGGGGGTATTTGATAGTCATTTGGTGGTAGGATATGATTGGCTGGGGTATTTGATAGTCATTCGGTGGTAGGATATGATTGGCTGGGGGTATTTGATAGTCATTCGGTGGTAGGATATGACTGGTTGGGGGTATTTGATAGTCATTTGGTGGTAGGATATGATTGGCTGGGGGTATTTGATAGTCATTCGGTGGTAGGATATGATTGGCTGGGGGTATTTGATAGTCATTCGGTGGTAGGATATGATTGGTTGGGGGTATTTGATAGTCATTCGGTGGTAGGATATGATTGGCTGGGGGGTATTTGATAGTCATTCGGTGGTAGGATATGATTGGATGGGGGTATTTGATAGTCCTTCGGATGGTAGGATAGGATTGGCTGGTGTATTTGATAGGTATACACTAGCCAATCCACACACACACACACACACACACACACACACACACACACACACACAGGTGCACACACAAAAACAAAGACACACGTATGTGTGCAAACACACATGTTCAAAAGCATGAACACACAGTCAAACACTCAGAGACACAGAGTGACACAGCACCAACTCACTAGAGATCATGGTACAGATTTGCAGGCCAGGGTTTTATCTCGAGCACCATGTCTCATGCCTGCGAAGCAGCGCTTCATATTGATCCAACGGTACTGTGTAAACAGAAAGGCTTTTTCTTCTTTTACTAGCTGCCGAATCTCACACATCTGCACAACCCAACCTCCACCAAAGGAGAGGAGGAAAAGAGAAGAGTGGGGAGACGAGAGGAGAGGAGTAGTGTTATTTCTCATAAAAAATACATGTGGTTACCCCCATGTGAACAACACTCCCCCATCCAGCCGGTGGGCTTTCCTGTTCTTCATAAGGAGAAGAATCTACACGCCCACTGACAGACAGATTGGCTGGGAAGACTTACAACAACACTATGTCACCTCCCACCAAGCCCACGATACACCTCCACACAGCCTACCGCGATTCACCTCCTCACGGCCTGCCGCGATTCACCTCCTCACGGCCTGCCGCGATTCACCTCCTCACGCCTTCCGCGATTCACCTCCTCACGCCTTCCGCGATTCACCTCCTCACGGCCTGCCGCGATTCACCTCCTCACGGCCTGCCGTGATACACGTCCTCATGGCCTGCCGCGATTCACCTCCTCACAGCCTGCCTCGTTTTACCTCTTCACGGCCTGCCGTGATACACCTCCTCACGGCCTGCCGCGACACACCTCCTCACGGCCTGCCGCGACACACCTCCTCACGGCCTGCCGTGATACACCTCCTCACGGCCTGCCGCGACACACCTCCTCACGGCCTACACAGTGTGTATTTTCCAACAGAGGACCTTCATCGGACACGCAGTTAAGCGTCTGACCGCTGTGGCGGTAGTGTTGCTGTGTTGTTGCCATGGTGTTGCCAGGCAGGGCTCTAAGGTGCGGTGGTACCCAACTTCATGAGTTCGACTGTTCCACCTCGACTGCCACGTGCCTTCATTACAGAGCAACACCACCCGGTGCCAGTCTCCACCCACGCTGTGGATCCACTTCCCAAATGGCACCCTAGTCCCACTGCATGTGGATAAGGCGCTGGTCAAAAGCATTGTTCTGTGAAGGGAGTAGGGTGCCATTTGGGACACTGTTGTTATAATTACCTGACCTTCAGATTAGTAATGAGCCGTGGATCAGCCTATTCTCTTTCATCATCTGCCTCCCAAGCCCTCCTTTCATCTAACAAGGTCACCTTTTTGTCTGCTATTCTGCTGAGGTGTTCTGTTTTGGTGGTCTGTTGTTCTGCTCTGTTGTGGGGTTCTCATCGGCTGTGTTGTTCTGTTGTGTTGCTCTACGGTGGGGTTCTGTGCTGTCATTATATAGTGCTGTTTCGTTTTGTTGTTCTGTTGCTTAGTTCTGTTGTGCTGTTAAGTTGTCTTGCTACGTTGTTCAGCGGCGGTGTTTGACTTTGGTGTTCTATCTTGCTGTACAGCCGTGTCATTCTACTGTATTGTTCCACTGTTGTGTTCTACTGTATTGTTCCACTGTTGTGTTCTACTGTATTGCTCCACTGTGGTGTTCTGCTGTATTATTCTATTGTGGTGTTCAATGTATTGTTCTATTGTGATGTTCTACTGCATTGTTCAACTGTGGTGTTCAACTTTATTATTTTATTGTGGTGTTCTACTGTATTGTTCCACTGTGGTGTTCATTTTTATTATTTTATTGTGGTGTTCTACTGTATTGTTCCACTGTGGTGGTGTACTGTATTTTATCTACTGTATTGTTCTATCATGGTGTTCTATTGTATTGTTCTACTGTACAATTCCACTATGGTGTTCTACTTTATTGTTATACTGCAGTTTTCTACTGTATTGTTCCACTGTGCTGTCCTACTGTATTGTTCCACTGTGGTGTTCTACTGTATTGTTCCACTGTGGTGTTCTACAGTATTGTTCCACTGTGGTGTTCTACTGCATTGTTCCACTGTGGTGTTCTACTGAGGTGTTGGACTGTATTGTTCGACTATGGTGTACTACTGTGGTGCTCATTCCATCCTGCCTGCAGCACACAGCATCCTCCTCATAAATATACCACCATCTGCATCCCCCCCCCAAGAGGAGACATGTGGCACCACTGAAAGAAATGGGTGAGGGAGGTTTCATTGTGTCCTCAGTCTTTACTAAAAATACCCAAGTGTTGTTGGAACTTCATTGTGTGGAAATATCATCAAGTAAACAGGAAAATCACAATTGACTGCCCTGGGCCTTTAACAAGGTAACAGAATAACGGTCACGGCAGTCCAAACAACTCCCCAACTGTCCAAACAACTCCCTAACTGTCCAAACAACTCCCTAACTGTCCAAACAACTCCCCAACTGTATGTTAATGTCTGCAAGGTCACTACTGAAGACAACTAGAATGTATAAATGTGCTGGTGAAACTAAGAGCCGTTCCAATGATTTTTTTACTCTGGGCGTCTCCATGGATACATCTAGAAGGTAACTGATCAAACATGATTTTTGACCAAATTTTCATCTTTACATTCAGATACACTGCATCTCCAGAAGTAGATGTTCATAAGGAATGGCGGGTCATGGATGCCAAACATCTCATCACAACAACCTTGGTAACAGAATCCTGTATTTTGTGTTGAAGGTCAAATGTAATACTTGTTGAGAGCATAAAGGCACTGAAAAAATATCTACATGTCAACAATGTACTCACAAAATAAAGGTATGTATTGGGGTTATTTTGCCATCCCAGTGGGGGAACCCTTTTTTGGGGAAATTAGTGGAAATAAGTGGACAGAACAAACCAGAATTCATTAGACCAAACTTCACCGTATGGGATCCATTGTTTATTTACATCTCAATCATGATGAGTTTATCCGGATAAATAGGCAGCCCACAAAATGGCTTCTGCGCTTTGGTAGAGCTCTGCTCCACGCGCACAATCAAGAAGAACCAAACAAAAACAATCTATAATTTATGAACCTCCTTCAGTAGAGTTCTGCTACTTCTGTTTGGCAATAGCTGCAAACTACAGTCTGACTTCTAAAGATTTTAAAGGGTGAAATTGAAGTTTGGTTTTTCCATAAAATTAGTGAAATCCAAAGCTTTCTACAAAGCTTGTTTGGTGTTTCAGACAGAGGGAACGTTTCTCTATTCACACGGCGAGAGAAAAACACAGAAATGATAAGAGTCTCTTTCTGGCACTGACATGAATAGTGAGTTTCTATGGCTTTGAAGGGTTCTGAGTCATTAAGAAATAACTTGTAACTGTATTTTATAATGCTTCCTTGTGCTCATTGCTCAAACTTCTGTCACCGCAATCAGAGGAAACCTACCAAGTGGCAAACGTTCTCAGCCAAAGCTCTCTGATAGCACCAAAACCACAACACAAATGGGGCATTTACAGCATGAAAATCAATGCTGAAGAGTGTAATGTCATTGTCGCAGACGTCAAAGTAATGAAGAGACCTGACTAATAGTGTGCTTAAGTGGGAAACAAAATGACCGTGCAACACATTTCAATTTATACCAGAAGAGGAATCCATATTATGACTACAAGCCATTTATTACCAGGCAATATTACTGACATAGTCAATAGAATTTCTTACCGTGGATGGCAGGATGCCAGACAGTTGCTCATACAGTATTTTAATATGACTGAGGCACACCCATTCCAAAAAGGGTGCCCTAACTTATTTTCTGGTTCAGAGGAAACAGGCTTTATGTCCTCAGACTTGACAGCCTTCAGTTTTGTTCCTCTAGCTGGGATTCATATATGTCTTGGGCCAGCGACTCGTCCATTTCATGGATTTCCCAAGTCATCTTCCTGGGTGTTTTCAAACGGCTCATAGCCTATTGCTGTTGATCAACCCAGCTGAAATGACCTGTGTTCAAACAGTATTTGAAATCATTCAAATGCTTTGACGGTTTGTCTAAGCCAGAAAGTTGTTCCACCTGCTCTGGGATTGGGGTTCAGAGAAACGTACACATAGTCAATCAGGAACACACAAAGCATTTGGATGAATAAGTAGTGTTTGAAATCGAGTCTGCTATGCTGAAACCATGTGGACTCTTCTCTGGGACATTCACAGCCCAACAATCCCAGCTAGTTACCAACCAGACTGACAGACTGGAGAATTCTTCTCCGTTCATTCTGGATGATTCCCAAATGGCACAACTATTCCCTATATTGTGAACTACTTTTTGACCAGAGCCTTTGGGCCCCGGCCGGAGTCGTGCCCTGTAAATGAAGTAGGATGGGTGTTTGGGATGCACCCAGACGCAGACCAGGGATCGACAGCATTAAATTGGACCTCAGTCGCTGAAGTGTGTATTTCGGGATCGACTTTTTACTTCCCTCTACATGCCACTGCACTCAAACTCTGACTCCATGAAGTGTTTAAAGTCAGTCGGCAAATAAGGAGCTCCTATTGGAGACCTGGGGGCCTCTGGGGGGGGGGGGCTGCACACAGTAAATTGGTATCATATCAATACAGAACACTGCAATGGCAAAGAGTGGATAGTTTCATAAACAAAGTGAAATGTTTTCAACGGTGTTCTCATTAAAATAATTTAATTCTGCCAGTTCTGAATCCCCCTCCCAGTGGTCTCACTGCAGAAGCCTGTGGGGCTCGTAGAGCTTCACGGTAAAGCACTGAGATGCGGTACGGTGAGAGAGCTCTGCTGTTAACTGACAATAACAATCCCCTCTGTCCTCAATCAATCAATTAAAATGCATTTTATGAAGCCCTATATTAACATCAGCAATTGTGCAAAGCGATTCAGCATATACCCAACCAAAACGCCCAGAGAGCTAGCAAATGTTGAAGTTGGCTAGGAGACACTCCCTGGACAGGTCGAAGTGAGGAAGACTCCTGAGGAAGGAGCCAGGCTCCAGTGGTTGACCAATCCCCTTCTGGGTGAGACTGGATGACAGAGTTTATGGATGTGTCTCTGTGCAGCCTGCTGTAGGTATCATGACAGAAGGAAACGTACACACACACAAACACACACAAACACACACACACTCACTCGCTAACACTCACACACTAGGGAAAGGGAATGTCCAGGCGTGGCTGATAAACATTGGAGAAGAAAACGACATCCTGTTATTTTTCACTACATCACATATTGGTTTTATTACCAGCCCTACCTCCAGAACATGACTGGGGTAATGTGATCAATATTTCTCCCTCCCCCATCTACCCCTCGCTGGCAATCATATTTCTCCAATCCTGTTATTTCAGTCATGAAATAAATGAATGTTTCCCGCTGTTTCAACTGACGGCTGCTGTGCAAGTCTGCTGTGCTTGTTCCAGTAAAACCCCAAGCGCTTCAGATGAAAACAACAACATCCAACATTCAACGTCTCAACTGAGCTCTTCCTGCAAAGCATTCCAATACAATTGGAAGACTATTTGTGGTCACGTAGTCATTTTAAAAACATGTTACAATAACCCAGCATCTGAAGTCAGTGTGAAGGTGGACATAAATACACAGACTCTACTGATGCTATTTAGTAACCCGCGGCCTCATTTGTCGATATCGACAATGTTCCTATGCCCAGAAAAAGCGTGATTTCTCAAACAATCCCATCAACCCTATCATCCTGCATTTTGACACCTTCATAATTAACCAAATATGGTCAAAACCTTCGCATTAAGCCTGTGGGAAACATCCAACGGCGTACATGAAATAGAACGATGAAATTCCAAACAATTCAAAGAAAACTCTATTCCTGAGATCAGCACATTCCTCAGGAACCACAGTGTAACATGCTGAGTGCAAGACAAAACTATTCATTTGGCTCGCTCTGTTGTTGCTTTCTTGACCGGTAAAAATGTAACGCCTCGCTGAAGAGCAGACGATTGCGACAGGCGTCTTCAGCATCAGGATATGAAAATTGGGAAATTTGTATATTCGACATTCAAAAATGGTCCCCTCATCAGCTCCCCTGTGTGGCCAGTACTGTATAAAAATGGCATCACTGTGGTTCAGCAGAATGGAGGAGTCATGCATTCCAGCTGCCAGCTTCACATTCAGTATAATCTCTACTCACATCCCCAGCAGACTGAGTGGAAGGCTGTTCCGTTCTCATACTATTCTTGGGACGGTGTTTTTATGTCTATCTGGGCGCTGTCTGTTCCTCTGACCGTTTATAGGACCCATACATGTCAAATAAACAAACTCCTCTGGACAAACTGTTGAGCGACTGCTCGTTCTGGGCGAGATAAGGGCCTAATGAAAATGAAAAGTGTCCGTAGCACTAACCCGAGAAGGAATTTATTATCTTTGTTCGTCTGCCTGAAATATGTTTATTTTTCACGTCAGCTGAGCCCCTGTTCATCCTGCTAAACGGACCCATCTGTCGCTCTGGAACGTAGCAAAGGGAGAGTCTTCCATCGGAGAACAGACTCAGTGGGTTTACTACTCAGTCCGTAATAACAATTAAACAATGGTTTGTCTATAATTCATATCAGTGACTTTACTTTGCGTTGTAATCATTACCCACTAACCGACGTGGTCAGATTATGTGAAATACCACAGCCTGCTGAGGATCGTCGCATGAATTCACAATGGATAAACAACAATGTGGAAACATCATTTTATTCCGTCCCAGAGGAGTGGGTATTTAGATGTTTTTAAGAAAAAAAAAAATGGCAGAAAATCCATCACGGTTGACTTTATCTGTCCAAGAGGCAAACACGTACCTTGTTGGGAGGCGAAACAAAATGTTTCAACTCTATGTCACCCAGTTTGAGGGGCTGTACTGGAAGGTTTAGACCGGTGCCGTTTGCAATTCTGCCAAGATTCCCCTTTCTACGCCTCGCCATCTCACAGGAATTTGCACTTCAATTTTCCATGGAGGAAGCTGAAGAATAATAATAACCAACATTAACAAATACATTGGGGTTCCAGCTGCCACGCTATGAGGGCCCGAAGTCGTAGAACATGTGGGTACAGATAATTGTTCTGCCAACAGTACCTTAATAAGGTCACATTTGAGTTCTCATGCCGGAAATAAAAGCCTGTAATAAAGATGCGTGTACACATTTATATTTGGAGATTGTGTAAACGCGATCACAACAAAACATTATACTTTTTTTTTTTTCTCAAATAAACGTTCCACGGTCAAAGACACGGTTGTCACGAAAGCACATCAACGCCTGGAGTTTCAGGCAGGACCCATTCAACACGTGGCAGATGAAGAGGTAAAGCAAAGCTGAGAATTTCACCGTCAGACGTTAGGCTGTTATCATATCAACGACGCCCCAAACTCAGGCCGGCGACCTGAATAATGCAAGGCAGGGAGAGACGTGTGTGTGTAGTTATTTCATGGACAGCCCCAGTCTTGTGTGTGTGTGTGTGTGTGTGTAGTTATTTCATGGACAGCCCCAGTCTTGTTTGCGTGTCAGTACCGGGCAGTGTTTCGCAGTGAGAGTCATTTGGTGAATTCAGCTGAGTGGTTACAACGTGTCATTTTGCGTCTGTGTGTGTGTGTGTGTGTGTGTGTGTGACAACTCTTTCATCGGTCCTTTGTCAGGCTTGCCATGGCACTAATATAGAAAGCCTTATCTTGTATGGCAGCTTAGACTGGTTGATGAAAGCACTTGTGTTGTGTTCTGTTATTTTGCAACGACTGCTCATTGTGGAGCCCGGATAAGAGACTGAAATACATAACAGAGAATAATACGACTTTACGGAACACCTCAGGTAAGCAGTCAATGGTTATCAATCAAATACTGATCTTACATGTTAACTCGTACGAGGAAACATACATGCGGATATTTAAGTAAACACGTGCGCACGCGCACACACACAAACACACTGAGTCATCAAAATGCTATTACCTTTTCGATTCTCAGCCCTGCAGAGCTTTAATTGTGCGGGCAAATTGGTTCAGAGCTGATGAGTCCTGTATCTCACTGTACAACAAGCCTTTTATCAGCCTTATTACTGTCCGAGGATAGGGGAGAACAACTGATTTCACCCCACAGGGAGACTTAGCCACTTTCCTCCCACTGTCATCTCAGGAAGATGACAAGGCAACGCGCGGGCTGTTTCTTTGAAAAATAAAAAGCAATAAAGTGAAAGCAGAACACATGGATTTCAGTGAAGTGGAGGTTCTTAAAAGTAGTTGTTCTTCCCAAATGGATCCCTACTCCAATAAACAGCGCACTTCTTTTTGCCAGGGCCTTGTGGGTCAATGGTAGTGCACTATACAGGTAAAAGGATGCTACTTGGGACTCGACCATGTGGGTCCCGGGATTACAGGGCTCCCCGCTGCTGTGGAAGAGAAGCCAGGAAGCCCAGTCGAACCGGAAGGTGCGCTGCACAGGGAAAATGGTGCTGCTGGACCCGCAGTCTCTGTGTGTGTTCCTAGTTGGGGGGGGGGTTAGACAGGAAACAACCGTCGCTTGACGGCCCAAACACCAGGCCTTGTTACCCGGCATATTGTTATTGGTCGGGGTCAGGGGGTGGGTGGGATGAAAACACTCAAAGGAACACTTAACTCGCTGTCCTCCCACCGCCGAGCAATTCGGATGAAAAGGAGCGAGCCCGGACCGGGACAGGGGGACGGGCAGTTAAGATGGCCCTGAACAGCCTTTTGACAGTGGAATATTTCTGAAAGACCAGGCTGAAGGGACTGTGACGGAGGCCTGTTTTCCCACCAGTGTGTTTGAAGCTCTGCTGAACTGAGCAGCTCATTTACTACATCCGCGGTTTGTCCTGAGCTGTAATGCTACACTGGGCTGTGTTCTTCCTGGGCTGACACTAACCCGTTTCTCAGACGGCTGTGGTAAGGGGGCCATGTCATGTTTAGAGTTCCTGTGCCAAGAGCTACACTTAGGAGGGGGGGTGAGGTAGGGAATGTAGCACTCCCCGAACACCAACTCCCACCTTCTTAGAGTCTCCCGGGAGTTCAGTGAATGTCACATTCACCGGGTGAGAAGATCTCAATTTACCCCGGCCCGCCCCTCTCCTCATCTCCACATCACAGAACCCATTGGACGACGAAGCCGGAGGTCACTCCCCCTGACATCCTCGTCCAATGGGGATTTGAGGAGACGAGGAGGGGGACGGGTGAAAATGATGAGAAGGAGACGTTCCCGCTGTGTATCACACCTCCGCCGATTCCCAGAATTCAACGGTAACACCCCTGTGGAGCTGTGACATTCCTGTCAGGTTGACACTCGTCGGTCTCTGAAGACCTGTCTGTCACTGGATGCAGTTCTGAGAGCCACTGTATTCAGAAATCAAAAATAGGTTCTGGACGTGGCAGACAGAAACAGAGCAACACAATCGGATTAGAGGTCTCCAGAGTTTCTGGAATCTATGGATCAAGGGATCAGGCAAACAAGTCGTACCTCCATCAGTAAGACCCAATTAGGGGGAATGGTTTTGTTTTCTCGTTCTTGGTTGAGTAGGCAGGGGAAATGTTTGATATACATTCAGATTTGTGGGATTGAAATCAACGTGACTATCTAAACATTAACACCCAAACTCTAAACTAGCCCTGATTGGTAATTTCCTTGAGACGCCAAGTTTTAAGCTTTCCCAGGGTGGTTTGTGTGTGTGTGTGTCTGTGTGTATGTATGGCTTGGTGGTTGTAGTGTGTGGAGTATAGTTTCAGTAAATAAAGTGCCTTCTCCCCCTCACATTACGTTAATTGAGACATCTGGCAGGTCAGTGAGGGCCAGGAAACATGGGGAGAGAGAGAGAGGAAGAGTTAGAGAGAGGAAGAGACAGAGAGACATAGAGAGACACACAGAACCTGAGAAGGCCGTGGGAATAACTGGGGGATAAAAGGGAATTCAGAACGGATCCAGAGACATGGTTAGAGATTAAATTATTGCAGTACAAATGGGAAATTATGAAACAGAAGCTAAAAGTATGGTAATGTATCAGAAAAGCAGATTGAAAGAGATAAACAATGTGAGAAACGGAGTAGAGAGAGCAGGAGTGAATGACTTAAACACAGGCCATTCCTGTGCTTCATCACAGCCCCCATACATCCCCTCCTCACTGCCCTTCTCGCCGACGGGCAAAATAAACATGGATGTGACATTTCAGAAGCAAGTCTGAACCCATCAAAAACATCAGCTACAGACAGACAGACAGATAGACTGACAGACTGATGGGAAAGGGCAGAAACAGCAGATTACTGCTAGAGAATTCCACTATGTCGTCTCCGGCAAAGGTAGACACTTAATTTGACACTGATCTTAACAAACACTTCGGAAACAGGACAGGGGCCATCTTCATTTAGTTTTATTTTACATTCAAATGGCACCCTAGTCCATTAACAGTACACCACAAGAACCTGCTCAAAAGCAGCGCACTAATAAGGGAAAAGGGTAGAATTTGGTACACTGCCCATGTTGTTGAGTGACCTCTAATTGCACACATACCATCTAAAAAGCAGAACTCCCAGGTATAACTCACAGATTCAACAGATGGTAACTTTCCATGAGCTTTCAGTCCTAACTGTAGTCCACCAGCATCATCCATATTTCAGGCTATGGGAAGTCGATGGGCATACCTGTTGTTAATGCCAAGGTAGGTTTAGTTTTCCATCCATCTCCCAGTCACTAATAGCATTTCAGTTTCTGTTTAATCATGTATGTGTTTAGCCATCTGGTCGTTCACTTTGTGGCTCTTAACTTCACCTCACCACTGGCTACTGAAGCCAGCCTTGGTGTGTGTGTGTGTGTGTGTGTGTGTGTGTGTGTGTGTGTGTGGAGACAGAAATCCAGGCAGACAGACAGTAAGATATATAAAGATACAGCAAGATAAAGTAACAAACAAATAAAAAAAACACAAACAGGACGATAAACAAATAGATGTATAAACACAGAAATACACAGGCGGGCAGACATACCAGCCAGAAGACAGGAAATTGTAGGATAGAATCCTACAATTAGGATTCTATCCTACAATAGGATATCACAGTATTGAAGGTGTGGTACAGTAGGACAGTGTTTGGATATCACAGTATTGAAGGTATGGTACAGTAGGACAGTGTTTGGGTGGAGGTATGAAGAGATAAAATCAAGTTGGTTTCACTGTTTTATGCTATCCCAAATTGAAATTCTAAAATGTTTATTGATTATAACTAGATTAACTAGCCACATTTGCATAATTAGCCTTCACAAATTTTAAAATGGTATCTCTTGAACTGTTCAAGCTAGAGAGAGAAAAATCAACCTTGTTTCAGGTGTTTAGTCTATGCCAACAATCCCACATTTATTGACTAAGACCAAAATGATTACGAAATAAGCCACTAACAGTGTATCTTGAACTATTCTAGCTAAAAAACCAGGACATCAATTCAACTTTGTTTCACATGATAAGGCCCTTCTAACGAACACTTTTTTCCCTTTAAACGAACTGGCAAGCACACCTATTTCTGTAATTGTATTTTCAAGTTCTAAAGTGGTTCCGTCATTCCCTGATCTTTCAGTGAAATAGCCTTTAAAACAAGTCCTTCAGAATTATAGAAATTCCTGTTAAAGACCCAATTCAATAACCTATGAAATCCTTTTAATGTGAGAGAATGACAGAGACACACAGACAGAGAGAGAGTGAGTGAGTGACTGAGAGAGACAGGAAGAGTGAAAGAAAAAGAGTGAGGGAGTGAGAGCAAGTCGTGTGGGCCTGTCTGTACTCATATGCTCAGAGCAGTAAGTGACAGCCCAGCGTCACCGAGGTTAATGCCGGGAAAAGGATACATCACAGAGCTGTGCCACCTAATGCATTTGAAATGATGTGTCCTTGAAATGCAAGGTTACTGTAGAGAGATAGAGATATATAGAGAGATAGCAATAGAGAGAGAAAGATATATATATATATATATATATATATATATGTATTTAGAGAGAAAGATTGTGAGATATACATATATGCATATATATATATATATGTATTTAGAGAGAAAGATTGTGAGATATATATATATATATATATATATATATATATATAGAGAGAGAGAGAGAGGGGGGGGGGTGAAAGAGAGAAACAGAGAGATAAAAATAGAGGCTGAATGTAGACAGTGTTAGCAACAATGGTTATTGGGGAATCTGTTGTGGGATCTGACAGGCGTAAAGTAGAGTGTGTGATTAGGACAGTCTGTGGAGGTGAGAGGTCTGGTAAGTGTAGGTGAGAAGAGCTGGTGGTTAGTAGTCAGGCTCTGGAAATAAAACCAAAGGAAAACACTGCAATTCCAAAGATGCACGATCTTGTCCTGGCATAATGATAAACCACAAATACATTAAATCACATACATTTGGGATTAAATCCGAATCAATATGAACATAATTGCCAAACAATGTCATTAAATTCCATCAGAGGAGGTTGGTTGATTTTTCTCCCAGAGCAGACTGACAGAATGTGACTGAGTTTGGATTAGGACCGGACTTCAAAGCACAGTCACTTTGTGATGGTTAAATACACAACATGGGATCTAGCAATCTACTGAATGATCATTTAAATTAATTAATTGCAACACGCTTACTGATTTCTTAAAGAATACGATAGGACACAATTGATACATGCCTCATATCTCTTTCTCTCTCTCTCTCTCTCTCTCTCTCTCTCGCTCTCTCTCATCAATCAGCAGAAGATGAGTTGAACTGCAGTTAAACTATTTTTTTAAAAGTAGCTAATTGGCTAATCTGGAAGCCTTTGATATCTTGATACCTCAATACACATCTCTCTCGTTCTCTTACTTTCTCTCTCCTTCACAAACTACACAAAATCACACACACACACACACACACACACACACACACACACACACACACACACACACACACACACACACACACACACACA